>BQNB010033515.1:0-45611 GCA_026074375.1 Tanacetum coccineum
AAAATATCTGATGGTTATTTGTTTGATACGTATAATAAACATAAATCAAGGGACCACGCTTGATATCTTCCAGAATATTATATTCATTCCATATTTCCAATACGGCATATTGGTCTTCTAGATACAGTGTATTGAGCTTTATTCCTTTGTGGTCTTTGGTGAATGCAGGCACGGATATGCTGTATCTTCCTTGATGGATACGGCGTATTGGTCTTCAGAATAGTAATCTTCAAGCTCCAGAATACGCGCCTTTTGCTAATATTCACCAAGTACTCTATAATTACTGCAATTCTCAAATATAAACGATTAAGTAAAAATTCTTTGCAATAATTATATAAAATAGGTTAATAACATGGGATAAATGATGCTATAAAATAGACGTTATTTGATGTCATCACCCCATAGGTTAAAGAAAGAAAAAGAAGAAGCCCAACAACAAAAGTTCTTAGAAAATCTGAAACAACTCCATATAAACATCCCATTCACGGAAGCCCTTACCCAAATTTCAAAGTACGCCAAATTTCTAAAGGTTCTATTATCAAATAAAACTAGGCTAGATGAGGGTTGCACGGTAACGATGAACGAGAGATGCTTAACAGTCTTGCTAAACAAACTTTTGTCCAAAGAAAAAGACCCAGGAAGTTTCATTATCCCTTGCGATATTGGTCACTTACATATTAGTAATGCTTTAGCAAACTTATGAGCTAGTATAAGTCTAATGTCTTACACGATGTATGAAAAGTTAGGCCTAGGGGAACCCAATCTACGAGAATGAGCTTAGAACTAGCAGATAGGTCCATCCAGTATCTGCGAGGAATAGCAGAAAACGTACTTATTAAAATTGATAAATTCGTCCTCCCTATCGATTTTGTTATCTTAAATATGCAGGAAGACTCTAGGGTTCTGATAATCTTAGGGAGATCATTTCTAGCAACCGCTCGGGCGATGATAGATGTATTCAATAAAATGATAGCACTTAGAGTTAGAAACGAAGAGGTAAATTTCGATGTAGACCAATCAATAAAAAGACCTCCTACTAAGGACGATGAATGCTATGGGATTAATGACTTGGATACAACTATACATTTGAAAACCTAGGAATTATTAGAAGATGACCAAATAGATTCGTTTCTGGTTAATAACCTAGAGGAGTGCATCGATCAATCCGATTTAGAAAGTTGTGGTAAGGCTGTTAATGATTCTGACTTTGAAATATCTATACGGCGTATCGAACAAGTAAATACGCCATATTCAGAGTCACTGGAAACACAAGGGCCTGAAAGAACGCAAAACGAGCACCTCTATTCCGCTAGTGCCAAAGAAATTGACAAAAAAAGACTAGAACTGAAAGACCTACCCTCCCACTTAGAATACGTGTACTTGAAAGGAAATGAATCTTGTCTCATAATTATCTCATCTAAACTAACAAAAAAATAGAAAATTTCACTTTTGCATGTATTGGAAAAACGCAAGGGAGCAATCGCTTGGAAGATGTCAGACATAAATGGAATAAGTCTGTCATTTTGCACACACAAGATCTTAATGGAGGAAAGCTTCAAACCTGTCATTCAACCCCAGCGGCGTTTAAATCTGAAAGTCCAAGATGTAGTTAAAAAAGAAATTGTTAGGTTACTTTATTCATGGTTAAGTTACCTCATCTCGGATAGTCTATGGGTGAGCCCTATTCATGTCGTACCAAAGAAAGGTGGAATGACCGTGGTCTTGAATGACAACAATGAATTAATACCGTCTCACACAGTTAGACATGCTCACAACAGTTACAGGATGCATCGTGTGCATTCGACTATCAAAACTAAATGACTGCGACACAAAGTATCATGATCTCTTCCTTTTTATTTGATCAAAGTGGAAAGAACGTTTATCTGGAAATGAGTATTATTTTTTTCTTAATGGTTTTTTTAGGGTTCTTCCAAATTCCAATCACACCAGAAGATCAAGAGAAGAAAACAGTTACTTGTCCTTATGGAACTTTTGCTTACAGGAGGATGCCGTTTGGATTATGCAAAACTCTTCCCAACAACTTTTGCAAAGAAATGCATGACGGAAATTTCATGATATGTTGGAAGACTTTATGGAAGTCTTAACATGGATGATTTATCGGTAAACATTAATTCATTGACCGATGTCTTGATAATTTTAGATAAAATTCTCGCAAGGTGTGAAATACACCAAAACCTTGTGCTAAATTGGGAAATATTGCCATATTAATGGTAAGAGAAAGTATGATTTTGGGGCACAAATATATCTGGGAGGGAAACTGAAAGGTTGATAAAGAGCTAAAATCGAGTAATATCGCCAAATTACCCTACCCAACCACATGTAAAGGGTGTTAAAGTTCCTTGGAGTAAATACGCTGGAATTGTATCGAAATTCATAAATACTTTCCATATTTCTAAACCAATGACCTAACTTTTAAATAAAAGACAGCAAAATTTGATTTTTTTGAAGATTGCAAAAACGCATTTAATAAATTGAAAGAAAAATTAACCACCGCACCTATTATAATATCCCCTGATTAGAATGTTCCCTTTGAATTAATGTGCGACGCCAGTGATTTTGCAATAGGGGCAGTCTTAGGACAAAGAATAGACGGGAAATTTAAACCTATCTATTATGTCAGCAAACCTTTTGAACCAGATGCCTAAGAGACATAATAGCCACTACTGAAAAAAGACTTGTTGTAGTTGTTTTCTCTCTTTGATAAATTTCGCAGCCTATCTTATTTCAAAAACTATAGTCTAACAGATCATATCGCTTTGAATGTATTTTGTATTCAGTAAATAGATCCAAAACAAGGGCTTATTAGATGGGTTCTCTCGTTCCTCTGCAAGGATTCCAATATCATAATTAAAAGATAAAAAAGGGGCAGAAAACTTGCTGCAGATCATTTATCGAGACTTGAAAATCCAAACAAGGGAGAATTGACCAAAGAGGAAATTACACTGCGAATTTCGCGAAAGCGGCATTTAATGATATTATAAAGCACGCCAAGCTTAATGATGATGTAGTCATTGGAATGTGGATTATTCCACTACATTTTCAGAAACGTGGTGACCTCCAAAATGGAACACCGGAAAATGAAAAATTGTTCTTGCTCCAAGTAAGGCGAACTATGAAGCCAATAACGCATTTAGATTGTGCCCGTTAATAATCCTTTGAGATTTTGGTAATCATTCGTTAACTCGTTTAGTTTTTACCTTGGTTAAGTGACTAACACTTGAAATTATATACAATGAATATGGGCTAATACCCTCCGGGTATTAGCCATCTTAATAAGATTCAATGTTTGGTTGTTTTTATCTCGATTGATTAAATTACTCGTTGATTTGATTAATTATGTTTTATACACCTACATACTGTCTATGTGCTTGGAATAAAGCGAACCATCATCAATTGGAGCATGAGACTGACAAGTGAGATTCTAGAAACTACTGTGATGGCTCTCCCATCGAGCTTTTATATATCTTGACCAATATGATCACAAACAATGTTCTCTTCGCTTAGATTAGTGAACTTAGTTGTCCTTGCAGGTGACCCCTCTGGATCAACAAGTACGTTCTTAATCAATTGGTAAAGACTTGAACAGTGAACTACCTATATATAAAATGCTAGTCGAAGCATTCAGTGAGTAAAAGTTCCCGATGGCTAGGGTTTAACAAGCATCACCATTGCTTTAATCCTAATTCATGATTAAAATTAATAAAAACCTAAAAAAGATCTATTATGCGGACTGCATTAATTGTGACGGATTCAACGATTCGAAGGTCTTGAGGAAGATGTAGCCCCTAAGTCTTAAGAATGTATGATCCGATGAGAGCCTTTGATGCGATGAGTAGAGGCATGGACATGGTTGTGACACTAGGAACAGGAACTAAACGGGCAAGCATAATAAACGGAATTTTAAAAACTGGCAAATGAAAGTTTTCGCAAGATCAATAGTAGCTTATACCGCTAGGGGGGCGGAGTGGCTAGCTTGGGGTAAGAGACGTTTATGAGATTATGCGTCGGTTCGCCTGTGGTGCTGTTAGGAGAATAGTTTGATGTTGAATGTGAATTATAAGGGTCGAGCCACCGGGGGGAACCTTTGGGGGGTAGCAGTCATATAGGGGCGGATAGACGGGTTGTCCTGCAGTGATGCAGTCGCCCCTCCTCGTTTAGCCGTGCTATTCTCCCTCTATTTTCATCAATTTTAGGAACTAGTGTCTATTACAATGTATTTCTTTTATTACTCAGTATTTTAATTATTCTATTTTTCGAATTAGATTAAATTAGGTTTAGCATAGGTTTAACAAGTAATTAGAATTAACTAGTCTAATTAGATTAATTAAAATACTAATAGAATATAAGGTTAACTTTCTCGCTCTTAGTGTTTGACACCCTACTTACCACAAAACTCCATCTTGACCGGGAACACTGCCTGTAAAAGTGTTGTTTTAGGATAAGTTGGCTAAATATAAATTTAAAACTTGATAATCAGAAAATACAACCTACACGACAACACATCAATCTTTATCAAGAAGATAACTTTGCCAGACTTTCCAATTGTGTTGGAGTCATACATCTCATGCCAATGCGATGAACTAAGTACTCAAAGCATTCTTTTGGAAGAGCTTTAGTAAATAGATCCGCAAGTTGGTATTCTGTTCTGACAAAGTATAATTCCACCGTACCCTTTTCAACGTGCTCTTTAATAAAATGATACCTATAGTCTAGTAGTTGTGTACTCATCCAAATGACTTGTGCACAACATGCAGACAATGACACATATTCAGCTTTAGCTGTAGACATCGCAGTATAATCTTGCTTTTTTGAACTCCAACTCACGAGCTTTTCACCTAGAAATTGTATGCCTCCTGGAGTGCTTTTATAATCGTCTTTACATCCTGCATGGTCTGCGTCTGAATATGCAATTAGTTCAAATCCATAATCCTTCGGATACCATAGGCCCATGTTATAGGACTATTTTAGGTACCGAAAGATCTGTTTAACCTCTTTGAGGTGTTTAACCGTAGGACATGCTTGATAACGAGCACAAACAGGTTGCAAAAGCCATATCTGGACGACTGATGTTAGGAGTACATACCCTCCAATCATTCGATCGATTAAGTCGTTTGTTCAATTGTGTATCATTCGATGATAAGTCGTTTGATCAGTTGGAGTGCCTTGTAAATCAGCATCCAGTCTCTCAGTGGCCATAGGTGTGCTCATGGAGACACATTCATCTATACCATGTTTCTTTAAAAGTTCAATAGCATATTGTGACTGACATATGAATATGCCACGGGGTGATTGATGAACTTGAAGTCCAAGAAAGAACTTTAGTTCACCCATCATAGACATTTCAAAGTTATTATTCATAAGATTTGCAAATCGTTTTGAAAAATCTAGATTTGTAGACCCAAAAATATGTCTCCCTTGTGACGTCGTGTAAACAAAGTCGAGTCAACCATACCTTTAGTAAAATGGTGTTCAATCAGGAATGAAGACAGTTTGTCATACCATGCTCATGGAGCTTGTTTGAGATCGTATAGTGCTTTCTTTAACCTGTAGATACGTTCTGGAAAGTCTGGATTGACAAATCCATTAGGTTGGCTAACATAGACTTCCTCTTTCAATGGACCATTGAGAAATGCAGTCTTAACATCCATCTAAAAGATTGTGATGTTTTTATGTGCAGCAAAAGCAATGAACATTCGAACAACTTCAAGACGAGCAACTAGAGCAAAAGATTCCTCAAAATTAATGCCTTCTTCCTGCTTGTAACCCTTCGAAACAAGACGAGATTTGTTTTGAATGACAATATTTTCTGCATCGCTTTTATTCTTCCAGAGCCATTTGACAACAATTATATTCTTTTCATCTGGTCTAGGAACTAATTCCCATACATCTAGTCTCTCGAATTGATGCAGCTCATCTTGCATTGATTCTATCTAGCTGTGATATGACATAGCTTCTTTGATATTCTTTGGTTCTATGGTGCTGACGGTTAAAACATACATACATACTTCCGGATCAGTTTGAAGCCTTTTTTGAGTCATCACAGGTTTGGATGGGTCACCAATTACTTGTTCTAAAGGACGTGCTTTTGTCCAAATGTGTGTTGAGGGTTATACTTGGTGGAACATTTTATGGATCTAGAGTTGTTGATCATTTGGCTTCAGAAAAGTCTGGAGCATCATACGGAGTTAACAACATATTTCCATTAAGTTCTGCTGAGTCTTGAATTCATCAACCTCAGTTAAAGAGATTGAAGAAGTTTGTTCTTCGGATGTAGTTACAATGGGAGGAGCCCCGTGTTCTTCAATGACAACTGAAGATGTCAATGGTGAGTCTTCATGATTATGAACTTGTTGTGCAGCGAAAATGATGGAAATTTCAGAAGACTTCTTCTCAAAGTATTCTTCGTACATTGGACCGAACAAATTATCCAAATCTTCTTTAGACGAAGTATTCATGGATTCTGCTGATGAATCATCATTGAAAAATTGTTGTGAAATGGGTTCTAAATTGTCATGTTCAGAAGCCATCATTGTGAGCTCGTCAAACTTGACATGGATGGTTTCCATAACCTTTTTGGTACGTCGATTATATATACGAAACCCTCTGGATGTTTCCGAATATCCAATAAAGATACCAATGTTTGCTTTAGGTTTCATCTTCCCAAGGTCATCTCGATCATTTGTAGGATAACATAAAGAACCAAACACATGAAAATACTCCACATTTGGTTTTCTATCGCGAAGAAGTTCATATGGAGTTTTGTTGTGCCTTGTATGAATTATTGATCGATTTTGGGTAAACCAAGCGGTGGAAACTGCCTCGGCCCAAAGAAATTCAAGTAATCTAGAAAAGTTAAGCATTGTGCGTGCAACCTCTACAAGAGTATGATTGCGTTGTTCAACAACACCATTTTATTGAGGCGTTCGAGGAGTTGAAAATTGTTGCATAATACCTAACTTTTCATATGATCCTTAAGAGTTACATTCTTAAATTCAGTACCATTGTCAGTTCAAATCTTGTGAATTTTGGCGTCGTAATTCAACTGAACTTGAGCAATAAACTTCTTTATTATCGTTGGGGTCTCATCTTTTGTGTGAAGAAAATATACCCATGTGAATCGAGAATAATCATCAACGATTACAAGAATATACTTCTTTCCGTTGATCGATGCAACCCTCATTGGTCCGCATAAATCCATATGAAGCAATTCTAACTTGGAATGAGAACTTGGAACCAATTTAGGTGGATGAGAAGCTTTCTTGCTATTTCCCTGCTCACATGCAGAACATAGGTGATCTTTATCGTATTTGAAATTCAAAAGACCATCAACCAGCTCATGTTTGGTAAGATCGTTTATGGTACCGAAATTAAGATGTGAAAGTCTTCGGTGCCATAACCATGTGATGTGTCGTTGTGTAGTTTTGATTTATTGATTCAAGTTTTAAATTTTTTTATTTTGCCGACTTTACCAAATCGATGGGAGTTTCGTGATCGACACCCTACTTGTCATGAAACTCCCATCGATCGGGTACACTGCCGGTTACCAAACATGAATCAATAAATCAAAACCACACAACGATTTAAAACTTGAATCAATAAAACATACACTACACAACGACACATCAAGTTTTTGGCGTCGTCGCCGGGGAGTGAAAATTAATCTTGATTTTAATTTGATATTTTGGTTTTTAACCTTAGATTAGATCTAACTCTTAGGATTGGTGTAATTTAGATTAGTGTATATTCTGTAAATTTTGTATATTTGTCTTTAATTGTTTGCTTGTATATTTGTGTGTTTAATTGTTTGCGTATTTAAATTGTTTAATACACTGCTCTGATCGATAACTGAATACGGCGTATCCACTTCCATCGGATAGGGCGTATCCAACTTTTTGTTCAATACAGCGTATTCATTTAACTGATTAATACAGCGTATCCACTTCTATTGGATACGGCGTATCGATCATCTGATCAAGTTCTTTTTCATTCTCAAACTTAAAGCCTAAATTTTTTTATATACCTTTCTCTGCTGGTTCTATTGATAATTTTCTGGGTATTTTTAAGTAAGAATGACAAAGGTTATCAAAGGAGAGTTCGAGAAAATTAATGATGTTAAGGTCGAAGATGTTTCGCTCACTTGCGATACACCACTTGAGGTTTTCAAAAATGAAGTCAGTCGATTAAGCGGAATGGATGATAATTCACATATGAAGTTGAAGTTGCTAACATCCCATGTAACTCGAATATGGATGATGATTTGGAGCATGAAGCTGATGATGACATGGGATATGATCCGTCTGATGTTGCATTTACTGAATGGTTGGGATCAAAATTTTTTAACTACAAAATTATGGATCATTATACTATGAAAGCATTATGGATTTACTGGATCATAGGAGATGATGAGGTTGAGCTCACAGATGAAGAATCTTCTGATAATATAGATGAAGTTACTGAAGTCTTTAGAATCAACACTAATATATTTAACTGCGAGACACCTCTCCGTTCAACATTCAACGAATTTAATTACCTTCTCAAAATAGATCCGGACTTACTTACGAAGGATATTATGGGGTTTAAGACCTATGAAGATTACAAAGACGACTGGATCTACGAATGGAATAAAGATGTACCATGGGTATACGACAATCCATGGCTTGATAATGGAATATGGAAAGAGCCAACACCAGTCAAACATATGTGCAAGCCTTTCAATTATATGACTGGATGTTTGAAATGGCTAACCTGTAGTTGGAGAGATGATGGATACTGTAATGAAAGAAACTTACTAGGAACTTACATTATTGGAAACCAACTCCATTATCAGGATTACGAATGGTATGAAGCTTTGGAAGATTGCGAATTAAAAAATGAGGCTTTAAGAAACAAAGCTATCATGGAAGGAATTATCAAAGAAGATGATGATAAGTCACATTACGAACAAGAGAGACGATGGAACGTATATACTAACTATGATGATGCTTATGAGATAAATCATGAAGATAATGAGAGAGAAGAATTATGTGAAGTTCATGAGTCGCCGGTGTGCAATATAAGGAAGTATGTGATGATCAAATATTCATTCAATAATGATGATGAATATGTTGCTGTAAAAGAAGACGAATATGACGATCTTATGATTACAAGAAAAGAGGCATGCCAGGCTTACCAAGAAATCTTTCGGATTATGGACGAAAGATAGATGGTGACTAGAGTTGATTAAAGGAAGCTGAAGAAACGTCTAACTTAAAGACTTCGTTGTAAACAAAAGTGCTCCCTGAGAGACAACCCATAATGTTATTTAATTTTGTTATCAAGTCTGTCTTCCCAGACATCAATACGGCGTATTCGCTCCAACCATTCGACCGTATTGATTATCTGGACGTTATCAGTCTTTATTTTTATTGCACTTCAAAAACATTATTGTCAGATTTTGAATACGGCGTATTCACTAAACTGATACGCCGTATCCACCAGGCTCACTCGTAATTATTTTGTTTAGATTAGTTTAAATTAACCATAGGTACCAAGATAGGAATACACATGTTCTTCTTATATTTACTACACGACCTCGTGAAAGAAATATCGACAAATATTGGTGGAGAATTTAAATATCTAGAGATCTTGATGTGTTGAAGTCTTGAAACTTCAAGGCGGCTGTTCAAAACGAATTCTTGCTTACAAACAAAACATGGAGAATCTACCGAGCAAATATCAGGGGAGTTTCTCATTCTAATTCTTTTTAAATTCCTGTATTTAATGTTTTATATATACAACGAGGACGTTGTATAATTCAAGTGGGGGGATGGAATTAGAATGTTTACTTGTCCTATTTTTCACACTAAAATGCTTAAATTATGCTCAAAATTAAAATTTTTTCAAGCATACTTTTGTGAAATTACATGTTACATAACCCGCGCATAATAACCCTCGTTAGATATTGTGAGGATTTTGCCTATCCATTTCTAAATGTTTACCCAAATTCTATAAAAATATGAGTGTGCCGGTGATGTTGTAGACTTTAAAACTTGGCTTGGTATATCACTCGAGACCGCAATGATAAGTACTATGGATTTAGATGGAGTAACTTGTTTAAATTGGTAATTTTTAGGATTACACCAAAATCACCTTTACATGTTGCTTATTAACTAACTACACCGGTTAGTTAACCTCCCGTTTAAACCCTTCTCCACTCTCATCTTTAGAGTGATGATCCACCAGAACAACCCATAGAGTCAATCCTTTAGGAATTTACACCAACTATTTATTTCGTACACCTTTACACCTTAACCTACCCTGTTAGATTAAGTTTAATTTACAGTTGCTAGTTGCTTAAAGTGTAAAGTTTGTATTTCCCGAGTCTTGTGTCGTTTTCTATCTTTGGTGCGATTGGAAATTTGCACATTGCAAATGGGAATGTATATTAGTAGTCAAAGTTCATGTGATTTTACTACCATCACAATTAATGGTGAGTCCGAAGAACGAAGAACTACCGAAGGAATTATCCGGAATTATTATGATCGTGAAGTTGGTGAAACTACACCGAGATTTGAAGAATAGTTAGCAAAAAAAAAATCGAAAAAAAAAATACTAAAAGAGTAAGAAAAAAGTTTGAAGATAATCGTTTCACAAAGGAATTACCGAATGATCGATTATTCATTGATACGTTTAAAAAAATTGACGATGAAAAGTATTGTAAAAAGTGGAAGATATCGCCACTTTCCTTGTAGAGTATGTAAAAGTTTGGGATATGGGAAGTTGACGTAAACGGGAACGCCAACATAGGTTAGTTGTATTTTGATCGATGATCATGACGTTGTAAATAGCTGTCTTAATCATGGTAACGGTCGGGAAAAAATTGTCTAGCAACTTGTATCTTAAGTCTTAATCTATTTGTTTCTTGATTTTTATTTAATAACAATTTACTTCCCTCTCACCTAATGATTAGCCGCTGATTTTACGCGAATGAGGATTTATATGAACATGCATTTAATATTCCGTCTTAGAGTTTAATTCAGTTTATTCGTGGTTTTTGTTTTTACGGCCATGTATGCATGTTTTGTACCTCGTTGGTTTACGACTTTTTGGTGAAAGATTAGAAAAAAAGGTTTCTTACCCTATATCATTCTTCATCTAACCGTTGGTTAAATTCAAATGGAGATGTGATCGAACACACATGTCTATTCTGTCGTTACAGCCATGTATGTGTGCTTCAGCTGCCCTGTTGGAGTGGTACTTCTGGTGAAAGATTGTAGAATGATCAACCGTAAGCCTTTCCATACAAAAACCCATATTTACCTTTATAAACTTGTTACTCCTTAGCTTTAGTGGTGGAGATGTGTATCCTTGCCAAGCTTATGATAAAAATACTCATCACGACCGAGCAATTGAGCAAATTAGTTACATGTTACCACATAGACTTTTTAGATTGAGTGATTTGAGTGTTTTCATCTTCTTATTTCGTGAGGTGTTTGGTTGTGTAGTTGTAATAGATCAAATAAGTGCTTTAACGGAAAATATCCTTAGGGATACATTTTTATAAACTTCTAAAGGCTACTTGAGGACAAGTAGGATTCAAGTGGGGGGATATTTGATGACATCAAATAACGTCTATTTTATAGCATCATTTATCCCATGTTATTAACCCATTTTGTATAGTTATTGCAAAGAATTGTTACTTAATCGTTTATATTTGAGAATTGCAGTAATTATGGAGTAATTGGTGAAAGATAGCAAAAGGCGCGCATTCTGGAGCTTAAATGAAGATATTTTAAAGACTACTATTTTGAAGATCAATACGCCGTATCCATCAAGGAAGATACGACGTATCCGTGCCTGCACTCACCAAAGACCACAGAGGATAAAGCTCAATACGTCGTATCAAGAGAGACTCAATACGCCGTATTCAAGATATAGTATTTAAATATTCTGGAAGATATCAAACGTGGTCCCTACTCCAAGAAACCCCCAATACGCCGTATCTAACTTCTTGGATATGCCGTATCAAACCGACTTCCAGACCCTATAAATACAACACTCAAAAACAAGTTTTAAGTGTGCTAAATCATATTCTCGATACCTAAACCACAAAAGTCAATTTTTAGAGGAGAAAAAGAGTAGAAGAGGTTGAGCAACGTTATGAATTCCATAGGAGACAACGTGTAATTCTGTATACTTTTGTAATCGTTCAGTCTTTGGTAGATAGTTTACCTTGGCTAAATAATTACTCTTGTATTTATTATGACGTTTGAAGGCTAATACCTTCGGGTATTAGCCATTATTATGAAGATCTGAATGTTTGGTATTTGTTTATCTCGATTTCTTGATTTATCGTTGATGTTGTTATTTTATCAATTTTATACTTGTTTACGCGCTTTTGTATGCGACCTATCATTCAACTGGATCTAGTGATGCGGACCAAGTAGATCTAGAGTCTAGGATAGCTCTCCATATAGTAATTTATACATCTAGAATTATAGTTACACAAATAATGTCCTTCTAAGTCTATGTCTAGGATACGCTTCGGGCTAAACTAGTTAATTGGATATTGCTACTGTTTATTGATCGTGGTCGACTAGCAGGAGTTCTAGATAATTCAACAAGTAACGTTCCCTGATTCATTGGATAGTTAACAAGTTGACTACTAGTGAATAAATTGCATATTAAGATGGTAAAGTGGTAAAAGTCTATATGAGCAAGGGTTTAAACAAGATCACCATGCTTTAATCCCTAAGATAGATTATAATCAGCAGAATAGAGGATGCTTTATTCTGATGCTTTAATTGTGACAGAATTAATGTGTCTAGGTTTTAGGATGATGTAACGCCTAAGTCTTAAGAATGATATGCCACCTCGAGAGAAGAAATCATTGCACTTGATAAACAAACCAACTTTCTAATCAGATTATTAATGGTTAATATAGTTTTCTATCATAAGGCTCGACCGCACTTTTATCTTTTGTTAATTAGCTTGCGTGGGTAAAAGTGCCTTGAATTGATTATAGTCACCAACCAACTCGTTGGCCAGTCACCCCTCAGGCGAAAACCCCTATTTTCTCGTTAGAATTAGGAACTAGGACTAGTAGGTTTTTAATATAGGTTTAGAATAGAGTAGAATTAACATAGATTAGATAACCAAGATATTAATTAAATTGATAGATTTAACCTCGCTTCAAGTGTTTGACACCCTACTTACCACGAAACTACTACCGATCGAGTACACTGCCCATTAAATTGTTGTTTTTGGTTTAGTCGGCAAAATATAAATTTAAAACTTGAATCAATAAAATATACACCACACAACGACACATCACAACGACACTCTGGAAACCAACCATCATATATTGCCTGACTTGCTCCAACTGCAGCCCGATTCGTGTTAGCATGTTTGAAAGGATGTTGTGTCTTGAGGTGCATGAGGGCCATCTTGCTCCATGCTAGTTGACGTTCATATGCGAATAAATCAGCAGGTGACAGAATAGGTGCAGGCACGGGTGGGGGAAGTGGATTCGAGGTTGTTCCTGGAGGAGTAGGCTTGCTGACCCATGAGCACTACATTGCATAAAAACAACAAAGATATCAGCTCTACAACCACAATAGCCAAATACAATTCGATAATGAATATTTCATTCAACCTATGCGCACCTTAACTTGTTTGCCATAAAAACATATGGGTGTTCCCCATTACGATTAGGCTAGCCAGCCTTAGTGTGATTACCGTATCTAACCAAAAAAAACCAAAAGCTTGTCACGTTGCAACCCGCACTCCTCAATACCCCAACACCACAGAATGAAAGTGACGATAAAGCTCAAGCTGTGTAAACCTTTAATATACTAGATGATTAATATTCATTCGATATGTTTGTTATTTTTGTCACGATAGTATACCAAATGTCCAAATATTCGTACTTCTGGGGCAAGGTTGCCAACGTATACAGTTGTGTACTGAGGATTATTTTTAGGGGTATCACCATTAGTTGGCTCTTTAACATCCTCTGTAAAGCAAGACATCAGAACAATTAGACCACTTCCAAACAAGAGGTGTCAGCAAAGCTAGAAGCGCTATAACTATAAACGATATAGAACTCGCCTAAACTACA
The DNA here is from genome assembly GCA_026074375.1 of Tanacetum coccineum. Lineage (NCBI taxonomy): Eukaryota > Viridiplantae > Streptophyta > Magnoliopsida > Asterales > Asteraceae > Tanacetum > Tanacetum coccineum. Next base: position 14,120 of record BQNB010033515.1, read on the forward strand.
CTAGATTAACTTTAGATAGATAATGCTCACATGAAGACCCATTGTTAGCACCACCATACATTTTAATCTGAACTTGATTCTCATCACTAAACACATGATCGCTAAAGATACCAAGAGAGAACTGATATAACAATTGCATCAAACACAATGAAATATTAGTATCAATGCCAGAACACCATAAGAAGATTAAATCTGAATCTATTTTGTCACTTACCGTAGCGAGCAATTACATACATATTTTTTTAAGGGAATAAGAATTCTATATAGACTACTGCAGTAATCAGATTATTAAAACCTTTGATCTGCTTATTGCCTTTTGAAGTATTTAAGCTAATTACCGCACTTTTAAATAGTTTATCTCACTGGTGAATAATCTAATTAGCAGTTGTAAAAACCCAAATCCTTAATATTTATAAACTTAACAAGTGATTTAAAAAGCAATTAACTTTGATGTTATAAAATAATATAAATAAGAATTACCTTAAAACCAGCCCTCCAATTGACAATCCAAACAAGCTCCAACCATAACAGCTCAACAACCATTCTGTTTAATCTTCTAAATAAACTCTTTGAAAATGGTCGTACTATCACAAATATTATCGCCTAGTGCTGCTGTGATAGCCATGAGATTGGGACGAACTAGTGCTGCTATGATAACCATGAGATGGTTTATAGTTAGGGATGAACTGATGTATATGATTTGATTTCAGGGGAAAATGATAAGGGTGAGTGTGTGGCTGAATAAGTGAAGGTTCAAGTTTATAAAAAATGGAGGGATGTGAAGCAGAAATTTTGATTTGAGGGAAATTTAGTCGGATAAAATAAAGATAATAAGGTGTCGACTAATTTATGAGGAAAATTTTGGAAAAAGTGATAATAAAAATGCATATTAAATGTTTAACAATAAATAAATTGATAATTGATAATTTAATATACGCTAAACTTTGTTTTGTAACAAAAATTATTAGTCTGTATATAGAAGAAAAGATCAAATGGGTGTTTTTTTGTATTATTTTGTTAACTTGTTAACATAGTCCGTAAAAAATAACTTCATTGTACTGTTGAAATAGTTGTTTTAGATAAATGGTTTTACCTCACCAAATAACATTAAAATGAAAAGAAAATAATATATGTTACAATGACGCACGAAAAACGGTCTAAGAAGTATCACTAAGTTTTTCAAAACAGCAACTAATCCGCTAATACACAGACAAAACCTACTCGACCCCAAAAGTTTTCTCAAACACACGATCTTTATGATCGAATATTTCTTCCAAGGATATTGTGGGTAGGTACTAACACTAACATCGCGTCTTCATTTATTTATGTTTAACTAGACTAACAAACCTAACACACATTTATGTACCGTCATATGTATAAACTTACACTGTTGATGTATCCATATATATTGCTCAATTACGATCACTTATAACTAAAAAATGAATATATGCCCCTAAAGAAATGTGTAGTGCTTAATTGTTTTTTCTTTTAAAAACCATAAATTCTGTTGTAATTCATCGGTAATTACCAATGGATATCGACAGGTCACTAATCTGCACTAAAATCTTGTGTTGGTTACCCTCTCTTTCGTTCGAGTTGGTTGCATTTTGTTTACCCTTTAAGTTTATTGTCCTCTTTCCTTTCTTTTTCTCTTTCATTTTTCTTTCTCACTTTCTGAATGCAGACTTTCTCCCTCTCGTTCTCTTTTCTCTACTTAGTTCTTCTATTTTCTCTTTTTGAATACGTCTTCATTTTTATATATTGTCTCTACATCTTTCAATTGGTCAAGTAATTAAGAACCTGATAATACTCTTGGTCGCGGATCCCATTATGGCTCTCCATTAAAACCCGCCTTGCGTACGAGTATTAGACGATAAATAAGTTAATTCACTAAAAACTAGACGACAATGCGTATTATGTAATATGATACATATTTATTTGATGTATAGATTAATTATAGAAATCAAAGTTAAGTGAAGGGCTATTAGATAATAGAGTAAATTAAAGAAATCGATTAGAAATTTTTATTTGATGTACCTAGTGTAAATCGAGTTAGTATTCTAAAGGTGTTTAAAATACAAAAGAATTAAAAAACAGTTTATAAAAATTCCCCATACACATTCGTATTTTTCACAAGCTATAAAAACCGTTCCAAATACATAAGTATTTGGTACTAGCATTATATATATGATCAAAATACATATAAGTATTGTCCCGAGAGTTACCGATCATTCCAGATACAAAAGTATTAGGCACCAACAATAGATAGCGTGCCAGAAAAATTTTTTAATCAAAATACATATGCCAAACTTAAACGAGGTTTCCATTCTACAAGTCGTTGGGGATAACGACCCGGGTGATCATATTTGCCCGGTCAAACATACGTATATTATATATATTATATTATTTTTGTAAGTTTTAACTTTTTACCTTAGTTAGAGGTGAATAGTTGGAATTTACCTAAGTAGTATTATTATTATATATTTTATAGGTATTAAAAACTTACAATCAATAATCCATCTAACGAACCATAAAATCCCAATCAACCAGATGAAACAGAAGTCACATCGTGACTAAAAATTTAAAAGCAATCCTCGATTATAGCAACGTATCGAGGTAGAAAACGAAATAAACTTATGTTGGGCCTCGCTTGGGTTTGACTTTTCTCTCTCAAAAGTCACCCAACTCTGCGGGTCTAGTAAGGTAAACAATCTCCCCAACGATATCTCCTAAGGGTAGGGGAAGACATGACTAAAACAATAACAAAGGGGTATATACTATTAGATCCCCATAATGAAAAAGTATATATTTCATATTATATAGTAGTAATTCAAAATAGAAATAATTTCAAAGCTTTTAGGTAGCAGAAACATATGGTATATACGTACACAAACACTTATGCCCTAAAATGCAACTATATGAGGGACCCTTAAGCTATAGTCTAGGCTCAACCACCTAGTTCTCTATAACCAAAGGCTTTGATACCAATCTGTCACACCCCGCCAAGGCGGAAACGTGAGGCGTAAACAAGAATGGATATCATCACAACACATGGTGTCTATATAGAGAATACTAAAATGAAAACTAAAGTAAAGCAAAGACACAAAGTGTCATAACAATACCCAAAACCTAATGGTGTCTTTATTAATGAGAAAGAGGTCTCGTCAATAAATGACATGCAAAACATAATCCAAACAATTCATGCAAACACATTTATTCAAATAGAAAGCATAAAGAAACTCCAAGCATCCTACGGTATCTTCTAGCCACTTCGCTCTATCTTAGCACCATTAAGCTCACATGAAAATGATTCTTAAAACGTCAACATAAAGTTGAGCGAGAATCATAGGTTTACGACATACAACAATATCCCAAAATAAACTTTCAATTAGCTGTTGCAATTACCAAAACAATTCATGACACCAATTAACAACAACGGGATAGAACGTGCCAACGATCCACAATCATATCAACTACATATGTGCGCTACATGGCCTCATATTAGCTCACGCAGTCTTACCACCGTCACACCTCGTTTTGCATATTGGGATCCACAATACCAAACATATCATATCGCAACACAACGGGACAGAACGTGCCCACGATCCAATACACATAACTACAGCAAGCTTAAAAACATTTTAACACGACAACAAGCATCATTCTCACCCCAAAATAACATGAGAAAAAGGGGCTATGAAACTCACCTTTGCTTAGCTTTCCAAAAGATTTCAACAAAAAGCTTCACAAACAACTAGCACAAATCTAAACAACAAAATAACTCGTGTTACACGCTACTAAGCCAAAAGCTTAATGCACATGTAACAATCATATGATGGATGTCTAAGGTGTTCTATTAACCCCATGGGTCACCCCGACACCATACCCAACTTTAACCACTTCATTAACAAGTTTCACTAGTTAGTCACAATTTGTTCAAAACTGCCATTTAGACTTCAACGCTACACTTTGCATTTTTTGGTTTTTAAGCAGTATTTTACACTCTCTTACGCGTCCTAAACGCACCACCTAAACACTCCCATAATTCAAACCAAAATTCATCATGCTACTTACATGTCTTATGAACCTCTCCTAGCTCTCCCAAAGTCATTACCCTTTTACAAATACTCTTAAGAAATTCTTTAATCCAATGTGTCTAGAATTCGTACAGAATCCGATCTTTCAAAAGTATGACATTGGTTAACCAACTTAGACCTCACTATGACCGTAGAAAAAATTCAGGGGACTCACACAACATATGAACTAACTTCCACGTGATTTAGAGCTTCTAACTCATTGTCTAAGTATTTATAGAAAAATCAAAACCAAAACTGAAATTCGTCACTGTTTTACACACTGATTTTGTAACGACCATTTGACCCACTTCCTAACCATAAAAACTCATGAGGCCAACTTTTTTGGAAAGTAGACTCTCTGAGGTTATCTCTAGTATGTTGTAAATTATTTATTTGATCTTTTATGACTGAGTTATGACCTCTACAAGTCTGACTAAAATTCTGCAGTGAATTAAAATGACTTTTCCCAAAGATTAAACCCTAACCTACGATCCTAATCATGTAAGAAATCAAACGAATGATCAAACATGATCTATACATCATAAACTTCCAGAAACTTAAGAACCCTAATTTTATAAAACCTAACTTATAACCCTAATCCATCACATTAGATTTACTATAATTGAAGAAAATTATAACTATAATTGAACATAAAAAAGTAAAAAAAATACCTTAGCAAAGAACGCCTAAAGTTTTCCTCATTTTTCTGTCTCTGAAACTGAAATCGAACAATATGGTGGAGGGGTTTTGGTTATTATTTATTTTGTATTTATAGGCCACATGGAAATCCCTACATAAACTCTAATTACAATTTGAGTTCAACCTAAAACACCTTTTTTTTTTCTTTTCTTTTCTAATTTTCCGTAATTTACTATTCATGCCTAAAAAAAATATTTTTTATTTTATTTTTTAATTAATTACCTTCAATACCTTAAGTTTTATAAAAACCTAAGCTAATTTGGTAAACCATTTTGCTTAAAAATTTACTTTCTAAAAATAACTTTTTATTTCCAAATTCACTTTCTATATATGAAAAGTTTACCAAAAACTCTCTTATTTTAACAAATCAATTCTTTTCACAAATGAAACACGCTTCTCTCTTTTTAATTCAATACACACCTAGGCATCCACATATTAACCACAACAATTTTTCTCAAAAATACCCAATCTAATTCCATTAACACCTATAAGTGATTAAAAATAAAATTTCTCCATTAAAATAACTCATTTCTCTGAATAAACCTCCAAAACCTAAACTTATTTTAAATTAATGAACACAAAAATACGTATACGTATAATCCTTACCACATTTAACACGGAAATGCTCAAATCTCAATAATCATTTCCTTTTCACTCAAAAGTGAACGAAATGAACTCAACCAACTTTATCACCATTCCAATCTCATTGAGATGATCACACTCAATAGTTTGATTACCAATACCTCATAAACACACATAAACACATCAAATCACATAAACCATACATTACAACAGGCACCTAAGTCAACATTAACGGTTTGACTAACCTACTCAAGTCACGGTTGTCACACATTACTACCTCTATAGCCTCCCATACTCATCACTAGGCTTCCTTAGTTACCTCTCTATAGCCCTTGACCTTTAGCCACCAAGAAAACTTGGGCACCAAGGGTTTATGAGCCCTATATAAGCCGAAACACACACACCACTTCAAACACACCTCAAAAACTCATCACCACTCAAATGGAGTTCTAAATCAGTCCAAAGAAGAAGTAGAAAGTCCCTAAGATCAGACAAGCCAAGAATCAAGAGAAGGAAGGTCTTGAATCCATATCTAGGCGTACAAACCCGAAAAACCCATTTCGACCCATTTCTAGCACAAGTAAGCTTAAATCTTGTTCAATAAGCTCATAATCTGTTTTAGAATATTTATAAGACTCTTAAGATCATATATAAACTCTTGTTTGAAGCCTTGAATCCTTAAACCCATGTGTTTTTGGTTAAAACCCAAAAAATGACCCGTTTTGATTTTCTAGCTAACGAATCCTTTTTCTAAACTTTTGTTATGTTAGAACATCTTATTTTAGCTTATTCTAATAAGCTATAACCTGCAATTATCATTTGGAACCCTAAAATAAGCTTGAATGACTTTTTGGACTTGATTTGCAAATGTTTTCATGGATAGGGGTATATATCGTAACATTCTAAAATTTATAACTAGAGGGGCTGAAAATGTCATTATTCCAAAGTTATAACTATAAAGACCTATCTTGACAAGTTTCAAAGTTAAAGGTTTAAATTATATATACTTTATATATAAAGGACTAAACTTGTAAAAGTTTATAAATCGAGGGTATATATTGCCATTTTTGCAAACTTAAAAATATAATATATAATATTTTTATATAAATTATAAAAATATATATTAATATTATAAAACTCGATTTTATTAAAACCCGACACATTAATCGTTATTAATCATCGATCGACGCATTATAAAACAATTACGTTATATATTTAACGTAATTTATCATCGACTAACTTTTGAAGAAACTTAAAATTTTATCGTATCACGTTACTAAGGAAGCATCATGTGAGTAGTTTTCATTGGGATTAAACTTTTGACGAGTTTGCTGGATTTACGATTTAAAGTGTCATGGCTCCTCAAACGTTTACTACATGACCTCTGAATTATGATGGCCCGAACAATGATACAATATTTCCATAAATTAATAAATCAAAGTAATACGTTAAACTTTATAAAGTTTTGAAACATAAACCATCACACTAAGACTTGACATATAACCCTAGGTTGCGTGACGTAGCTGTTACTTTCACTTGATATACTTTTGCCATCAATCAGATTTCCCTTGTTAAGGGTATAGTTCATAGCCTCGCATTTTAAATCTTCTAATGTTTTCATAAACCCACGAGGGGGATACATGCTATAAATCATGAATACAAATATTTTTCCCACTATATGCTATTCTAATGCATTATTGCCTAAGTCCTTACTTTTTCCATTAAGACCCCACTATCATGAATCGTTAATTACTTTTCGAAGTAAGCGCGAATGCTGTGAATAGATCTATTTGGGACTGAACTTCTCCGTTGGTGTACCTATACTTTCTGGTAACCAAACGCACTTCATTTGAATTACTAAGCGGGTGATTGGCAAAGGCACCCGTTGGGGCAACTACTTGTGATTAAGGTCTCGGTGTCATGAGCTTAGGGCAATAATACTGTTTTCTATAATAATTATACTCATTGCAATTATTACACTTTTGGGTGTATAACAACGTAACCCACTATTGAACTTGTATTCAAACTGTTTACCGTAAACCTATGAATTTCACACAACCATTGTGTTGACCTTTTTAGCATGTTTATCTCAGGTATTTGAACAACTTATGGTACGGAGTGGCACGAACTTGAAGATGGCTAAACTGTTACCATTCAAACTTTATGTTTTCATGTAGATTTTGGGACCTCTGTTTGTAAAAAATATGATGAAATAATGAATGATAATTATCTTTTAAAAACATCTCTTTTGAGTCGTTTTCTATGATTATGACTGTTGTACTATGAAATAATACCCTAGATTAGCTTCCGCTGCTATATGTCAAAAATGGGGGTGTTATAGATTGGTATCAAGAGCCACGGTTATAGAGAACAAGGTTGAAACCTTAACTATAACTACTTTTCTTTTTCCATCCAAGAAAGTCCTCCGTGCCACTACATCTTCCGGAATAGTATGTAAAGTACATAACTATTATACTATTATATAAATAACTTATGTTATTTACCACTGGGTTGTTAACAGAGCGATGTCTTCTCCCAGCCACCCTACTTCCAATATTGAGGATGCTTTTTCCTCTAACTTTCCGGACTATATCCCGGCTTCCCCGGACTATGTCCCAGCTTCACCAGGAAAAACTTATTCTAGCTCTTCAAATAACTCATTTGGTTTAGTTCCAATAGCTTCACCAACTCTTTCACTTTTTCATGATGACCCCTATATGAAGGTCATGCATGCATACTATGCTAAAGAATCACCTATTCCACCACCAACTATTGTGCCTCCATCTTCAATGATATCTCCAATGTTTAATCCTCAAGAATTCTTTCTTCCTGAGGAATTATTGCCACTTAAGAAATGAGGTCGTGACCGATCATCCTCCTCTACTTCTGCCCTACCTCAAGCATTTGAGATAGGAGAAAGCTCTCGTAAGACAAGTCTAGAACGTCACGAGGAGCAAATTGAGGAAATTTTGAATCACCTAGATGAACTCTCTCTCTCGACCGCATTGAGCACATAGAAGACAAAATGGAAGGTATCAGAAATGGTCAGGTGATCATACAATAAGATTTTGACAATCTGGAAGCTGAACACCGAGAGTCTCATACTTAAATTGTTAAACTTCAAAGAAAGCAAATAGGAAATAACAACAAGATTGCTCTGGCTCGCTTCAGGATTGCTAATCTAGAACAAATCATCGAAGATATCCAGGCTCGTCACCAAGCAGACAAGGAAAGTCTTCTGAATGCAATCTATGAACTCAAGAACAGCCAGGAAGGACCATCGGACTACTAGATTAGATACTAGTTATAGCTTTTGATAGAACCTAGCCACGGGATGTGTGGTATAAATAACAACACTTGTCAAATTTTGACTATGTACAGTACAAAGGCAAGTCGTTCATGATATAATATAATGGTGATCCCGTTTTATATTCATCCTATGTTCTATATTACATCTTCGTCTTCATCATTATGAATCATATCGTGACTTCTAAATAAATCATAGATACTTATTTGATATGAATTATCTATGAATTATCTATGATATCACTATTGTGACAATGTTTATTTTTGAACCTTACGCATTTTAAGGAAAGAGTTGTGATATCATTCTTATTACGTGTTATCTTATGTTGATAGAATGCCTCCTAAAAGGACATCAACATCTGAAGCACCAGCCATGTCTCAAGCTGCCATCAGGAAACTAGTTGTTGATAGTGTTTCCGTAGCTCTAGAAGCACAAGCCGCTAACATGGCAAATACTGATAATACCACCGGAGAAAGAGAAGCTCCTATAGCAAGAAAGTGTAGCTACAAAGAGTTCATGAGATGCCAACCTATCAATTTCAAAGGTTCAGAAGGAGCTGTTGGTCTTATCCGCTGGTTTGAGCGAACTGAATTAGTGTTTTCCCGTAGCAACTATACTGAAGACAGGCAAGGTAAAGTTTGCTATCTGGTACTTAATAAGAAGCTCAATCTGGTGTAATTCTTTTCCCAACCTATTGGGATAGAAGAGCTTACAAATACCTGGGTTGAATTCAAGGAAGCTTTTGAAAATAAAAAAAAAAAAAAAAAAAAAAAAAAAAGAAAGCATTATCCCGAACTAAAGTCCAAAAGATAGAAGACGAATTTTACCATCTGACTGTGAAGGGGAATGATCTTAAGACATATGTGAGAAGATTCCAGGAATTGACAACCTTATGTCCCACTATGGTTCCAGATTCTGAGAAAATGATGTAAGTTTTCATCGAGGGATTGCCTCGAAGTATTGAAGGGAATGTTACCACCTCTAAACCTCAAACTCTAGAGGAAGCCAATAACATAGCCCAGAGGCTAATGAATCAGGTAACAAAGCACACTCCGGTGCAAGTATCAAGTGATCATAAACAAAAGTTTGACGACATAAGAACTTTCAACAACAACAACAACCACCGTAACATCAACACCAACAACCGCTACAATAATCACCAACCATAACAGAACAGAAGACATAAAACCTTTAGGTCTTATGTTGTCACTCCAACTGAAAACAATGGGTATATTGGAAACTGTCCCTTATGTAAGAAATGCACTCTGCATCACAGAGGACCTTTCACTTAAAGTGTAATAATCTTGTAACAGTACCATCTGACCAAGAACTGCAGAAACAAAGGGCCAGCCACTGGAAGTAATCTGCTACCAGTGACGGTTACTTGTCATGCCTGTAGAGAGAAAGGGCATTATGCAAATCAGTGTCGAAAGACAACCAACAACAATGCCCAAGGAAGAGCCTACATGTTGAGGATAGGAATGCTTACCAAGACCCGAACGTAGTCACGGGTATGTTCCTTCTAAACCAACATCTAGCTAGAGTATTATTTGATTCTGGAGCCGATAAAAGCTTCGTATCCATATCTCTTGCCTCTATGCTAAATATTCCACCCATTATAATAGATACCTTTTACAATATCGAAATGGCTGACGGAAACCTAGTAAGCACAAACACCGTTATTCAGGGTGCAACTCTGACTTTGTTAAACCAACATCAAAATTTGATCTTATTCGATCAACTCAGGTAGTTTTGACGTCGTCATTGGTAGGATTTGGCTATCAAGTCTCAAGCTAAAATTATTTGTGACGAGAATCCATCCACATCCCAATCAACGTGAAACTTTGATCATCGAGGTGACTAAAGTAAAACCCAAAACTAATCGTATATCTTATAAAAACCAAAAGGTATATATCTAGGGGTTGTCAAGTTTTCATAGCCCAAGTAATGGAAAAGAAGTCAGACGAGAAAAGACTAGAAGATATCCTAGTAGTCAGAGAATTCCCAGAAGTTTTTCCTGAAGATCTACCTGGCCTTCCTCCCGTTCGCCAAGTAGAATTCCAAATCGATCTAATTCCAGGAGCGGCACCTGTAGCCCGAGCACCTTATATATATAGACTCCATCATGAAATGCAAGAACTTATCTAACCAACGTTAAGAGTTAGCAGACCGAGGATTATCCACAAGTAATTCACCCTGGGGAGCTCTGTTTATGTTTTTAAAAAGAATATGATTTTCAGGATGTGTATCGATTACCGGGAGTTGAATAAACTTACCGTAAAGAATCGTTACCCATTACCCAGGATTGATGACTTATTTGACCAACTTCAAGGTTCGAGTGTCTACTCAAAGATTGACTTAAGATCAGGCTATCATCAACTGAGAGTCAGGGATGAAGATATTCCCAAGACTGCTTTCAAAACAAGATACGGACACTATGAATTTCAAGTGATGCCATTTGGTTTAACTAACGCACCTGCTGTATTCATGGATCTCATGAACTGTGTGTGTAAACCATACTTGGACAAATTCGTCATAGTTTTTATCGATGATATTCTCATCTACTCTTGTAACAAAGAAGAGCACGCAAATCGTCTGAGTATAATCCTAGAATTACTTTAGAAAAAGAAGTTGTATGCCAAGTTCTCCAAGTGTGATTTCTGGATTCGTATCGTGCAATTTCTTGGACACTTAATTGATAGTCAAGGACTTCATGTTGACCCCGCCAAGATTGAAGCAGTTAAGAATTAGACATCTCCTACTACACCCACAGAAATACGTCAATTCTTAGGACTTGTCAGTTATTATCGGAGATTTATCAAAGATTTCTTGAAGATTACAAAGTCTTTGACTGAATTAACCTAGAAAAACAAGAAGTATATATGGGGCGAAGACCAAGAGTCAGCCTTCCAACTGCTAAAACAGAAGCTATGTGAAGCTCTAATATTAGCATTACCAGAAGGAAATGACGATTTTGTTGTTTACTGGGATGCATCCCATCAAGGTCTGGGAGCGGTGTTAATCCAAAAAGAGAAGGTTATTGCATATGCATCAATACCACTTAATGTGTTCTAGAAAAAACACCCTTTTGTGATCAAACAAAGTTTTATATTTTGAAGGGACCGAGTATAGACGATACTCAATTGGATCGGTTACATTAACCTTGATTCCGTGTGGATAAATGATTACAGTATGTATACTGCACCCTGTGATCAGATTAGATTCATTAAAAGGAACCATTCTTGAAGGTCTTTCCGGCACGTGACAAGCTAGTTCCTCTAATACCTAAGTATCAGATTCCCTAATGATTCGCCGTTCTATAGTACCAGATGTCGATAGACTATCACCACTATAAGTATATTTCTACTTAATAGAATGGTTAAAGAGTGAGTCAGTACAGTTACTATCTGCTGACTATCCGTATAATTCCTTTTTTAGCAGTTTTACGTCTTAATACAATTATGTTACCGTAGAAGGCCTGTGGCAAAAATCGATTTGAAAAACTTCGATGTGCTTATAAAATTGTTTGGGGCACAACGAATGTTTAAATCAGTAATGCTTCTGATGATGTTTGAATTTATACCGAAAGATTTGAAGTGCACTTGGGTAATCCAAAACTTGTAACAAGTACAATTTATGGAAATCACTTCATAGTGGGCGCAGTCCGAAGAAAGGCATAATTGGCTGTTTGATATTGATTATTTAACTGATTCAATGAATTATCAACCTGTGAGATTAGAGAATCAAGCTAACAAACATGCAGGTCCAAAAGAAGCTAATCCTAGTGCAGGTACACAAGATGATGTTGATGCAGGAAATTCTGAATTGGAAGCTGAATCTGCTTAAGACTACTTTGTACTGCCAATATGGTTTTCTTATACTTCAATAGTCAAGAGCTCAGAAGCTATGAATATTGATTTAAAGACAAATGAGAAGCCAGTAGATAAGGAGGATCAAGCCTTTTTGGATGAGCTTGAAAGGCTTAAAAGACAAGAAAAGGAGTCTTATGATGCAGCTAAAGCTCTCAGAAAGGAGTTTGCCAAAGATACTAAGGATTTGCTTCTTTAAGCAGGAGCTGCTAGATCTAGCAGTACTAACACAGTTAATACTGCTAGCACACCAGTTAGTACTGCCAGTCCTTCTGGTGGACTATCCTTCACTGATCTAACCAATACTAACCAAGATGATTCTGAAATACCTGCTCTTGAGGATAGTTATGACAATCCTAATGATGGTATTTTCACCAATGCATCTTATGATGATGAGGGTGCAGTGGCTGACTTCACAAATTTAGAAACTATTGTGAGTGTTAGTCCTATTCCCACATCAAGGATTCACTCTATTCATCCTTCAACTCTAATTCTTAGAGATCCAACATCAGCAGTTCAAACAAGGAGCAAAGTGAACAAAAGTTCTGGAGCCCATGCTTTTGTAAGTTATATTCAAAAGCAGAGAAGAAATAATCATAAGGAGTTCTAGCATTGTTTATTTGCTTGTTTCTTGTCTCAAGTTGAACCCAAGAAGATATCTGAAGCACTTGAAGATGAAAGTTGGGTTAATGCTATACAGGAAGAACTGCTACAATTCAAGATTCAAAAAGTTTGGATTCTTGTAGATTTGCCTTATAGGAAGAAGGAAATTGGAACAAAATGGGTTTACAGAAATAAAAAGGATGAAAGAGGTGTTGTGGTTAGAAATAAGGCAAGGTTGGTTGCCCAAGGACATAGGCAAGATGAAGGGATAGACTATGATGAGGTTTTTGCTCCTGTGGCTAGGATTGAAGCCATTAGGATCTTTTTAGCCTTTGCTTCTTATATGGGATTCATAGTTTATTAGATGGATGTGAAGAGTGCCTTCCTTTATAGCACAATTGATGAGGAGGTAAATGTTTCTCAACCTCCAGGTTTTGTAGATCCTAAGTATCCTAAGAAGGTCTATAAAGTAGTGAAAGCTCTCTATGGTTTACACCAAGCTCCTAGAGCGGCGCTGCCTTTTTGCTTACTTCATTTCATTTCTTGTTGAGAACATAGGAATAACGAAAAGTGGTCAATTGAAAGGACTATTTTCATTAAAAAGGACAAAATGATATCATGTTAGTGCAAGTTTATGTGGATGATATTATTTTTAGTTCTACAAAGAGGATCGCGCGCAGTGTGCTGATTTTGATGGCATTAATGAAAGTGTAGGATTTCTGATGAGTTCTAATGGGAGAACTTACCTTCTTTCTTGGATTACAAGTCAAATAGAAAAGAGAGAAGGATGGAATTTATTATAAGTCGGTTAAGTATGTTGTAGAAATTTGAAGAAAGTTTGATTTTTTACGTCAGTGTAAAGACTACTAGTCACTAATTGAGACAGAAGGCTTTAGTCAAGGATAAGGAAGCAGCTAGTGCTGTGGATCTACACCCTTTATAGATCCGATGATTGGCTTCTTTAGTACTTGCTGCTCTAGGACTGTATTACTGTTTGCAGTATGTGCTTGTTCTAGGTTTTAGGTCACTCCAAAGACCTTCCATCTAAATGCTATAAAGAGAATCTTTAGGTATCTCAAGGCAAACCCAAACTAGGGCTTGGTTCCTATAGTGTCATCATTTGAATGGAAAAAAGATACTCAGATAGTGACTATGCTAGAAAAATCTTGATAGGAAATCCACAACAGGAGGTTGTCAATTTCTTGGCAGGAGACTTATTTCTTGGCAAAGCAAAAAGTAGACCATTGTGGCTACTTCTACTACAGAGGCAAAATATGTTGCTGCTACAAATTGTTGTGGGCAAGTTTTGTGGATTCAAAATCAAATGTTAGACTATGGGTTCAATTTCATGAACACAAAGATCTACATTGATAATGAAAGTACAATATGCATTGTAAAGAATCCAATATATCACTCCAAAACAAAGCATATTGCAATTAGGCACCACTTCATTAGGGATGCTTATGAGAAGAAACTTATCCAGGTGCTCAAAATACACACTGATGACAATGTAGCTGAACTTCTAACCAAGGCATTTGATGTTAGCAGGTTTTAGTTCTTGGTTGTTACTATTGGGATGATCAATCCATAAGTTGCATTCGTTAAGGGGAGGAAAATGGATGTGTTGTACAGTTTGAATGAAGTGTTCAGTATGCAGAAGCATATTAACCATAAGTGACGAATTTCAAGAAGTTAATTGGGTTTTAGAAAGTAATTGGTAAGAGATATAGATGGTACTGAAGCACTGTTGTTGCCAAACCTATTCATTCTTTGTTTGACTATAGTTTCGAGTACCGACAGTGCCAAAGTTATTTACCGTTAGCAAAGATAGTAATGCTTTAGAGAAGTTGAAGAGAACATACCGCCAAGGGTTTAAAGTGCTAAATCTGAAATGGGTTTTCTTTGATCTTAGGTTTCTTTAACCTATATAAACCCATCTCAATTGCACAGTTCACTCACGTAATCTCTCTCAATTACTTTCTTTCATTCAAACCCTAATCTCTCACTCATCGACGATCAAAAATTCAACAACCATGGCTGTTCTTGAATCGTGCCCTAAACATAATATGGTCGCTTATTTAGAGAAGACTGATAGGAATGCAGAGTTTCATGAGATTATTGACTTCCTTGCGTGAAGCTCCATTCACAATGCTCTCACTGTAAGTCCAGTAGTCTTATTACATTTTGTAGAACAGTTTTGGATGTTGCTAAATCCAAAATAATTCAACAATGTTAGGTTATATTATGGCAAAGTAGATGGAAAAGCCTGTTGCTCCTATTCTTGAAGCATCAATAAAAAGTGATCTTCTTTTTGATGATGATGATGGGATATATTCTCTACCAAATTAGGCTATATTTGATGCTATTCAGCTCATGGGGTATTAGGGGGACTTAACTGTTTTAACATTTAACAAAGCTTTGTTTTCACCCCAATGGAGATTTCTTTTTCATACAATGAATCATTGAATTAGTTCAAAATAGCACTCTTGGTGTCAAATTCCCAATAGTATTGCCACCTGCAGTCATTTGCTTACACATCTAATTCAGAAATATAATTTTTCTAAATTAATTTTTGATGGTGATGCTTAGGACACTTAGTTGCAAAGAAAAAAGTTTGTTTGTTCCACGTTTTATTTCAGTCTTTTTTGGTACACAGCTAAAGAATGTGCCCGTGCCTTTAGACCATTTTCCTATTAATGCTTTGACAAGTTAAGCTTTTTCTTATGGTTAAAAAGGGGTAACATTTTTCCGGAATGTCACACTTGTTTTCTACATGTTGGTTCATCCAACATAGGATGAGGCGACGTGAACTAAAATCAGAAAGTTCATCTGAACAACAACTACATCTTCTCTCCTCCTCACCTCTGTTAAAGTTCATGTTGGCCTCATTGACCCTATTACCTTAGACCTTCACTACTACTCAAATTCCTGATCTCCATTCCAAAGATTTCTGGTGGGAATATGGAGTCAGTATCTTAGTGATAGATCTTTCAGGAATAAGGGGTGGGCCTGGACACTTAAAGTATGTATGATCTTTGTATCTCTTTGTGTACACGGGTTACAGATTAAGCTAAACAGATTAAACACTTGAAGGCACAGATCAAGAAGCTTAAGAAGCAAGCCAAACCTATTATTGCACACCACAAAGCTTGGGTAAAGAGTGTCTCCTTGAAGCAAAGATTGGCGGGAAAGAAGAACTTGAAGAAAACCGGTGGATACAAGGAGTTGTACTCTAATTTAGGGAGGAAACATGCCAAAGCTGAACCTTCAGTCCATAAAGATCTAGCTTTTGATGAGCTTGCTGATGATACATTGGATTATATGGAGACTGAGAATGCTCAAGATGTTAGGAAGATACTATAGTTAGTACTAACAGTACAAAGTGTTAAGTACTGCTCAGATAGTTAGCACCGTTAGTATAAAATAATTAGTATCGTTTAAGAGATATGTATGAGATATTGTAGGAAAAGATATGTATTATCTTTTACGCGTTATGTAATTTTGTTAGGGTTTATCCTTGGTCTATAAAAGGAACCCTACGGCATTAGAGAGTATACACAACAAACAATACACAAATCTCATCTCATACAATCATATCTCATAGTTAGTAATTTGTAATCACTTAAAACAGATTAATAGAAATCAAAGTTTAGTTTTTTTTGTTCTTCTTAATACTATTGTGTAGATTCCGCATATACAATAAGTATTCATAGTCAGTGTTTCTCTATAGTCAATCTGTATTTATACAAGTTGGCTATCACCCTTAGAAGGCTGCAAAGATTTGTTCAGTTTGGGACTCATAAATACCAATAGGAACACCAGAGAAAGAGAAGCTCCTGTAGCAAGAAAGTGTAGCTACAAAGAGTTCATGAGCTGCCAACCTTTTAATTTCAAAGGTACAGAAGGAGCTGTTGGACTTATCCACTGGTTTGAGCGAACTGAATCAGTGTTTTCCTGTAGCAACTGTACTGAAGATTGCAAGGTAAAGTTTGCAACTGGTACTTTAACTAAAGAAGCTCTATCCTGGTGGAATTCTTTTGCCCAACCTATTGGGATAGAAGAAGCTTACAAGATTACCTGGGTTGAATTCAAGAAGTTGTTGATAAAGAAGTATTGTCCCCGAACTAAAGTCCAGAAGATGGAAGATGAATTTTACCATCTGATTATGAAAGGGAATGATCTCAAGACATATGTGAGAATATTCCAGGAATTGGCAACCTTATGTCCCACTATGGTGCCAAATTCTAAGAAAATGATGGAAGTTTTCATCGAGGGATTGCCTCGAAGTATTGAAGGGAATGTTATCGCCTCTAAACCTTAAACTCTAGAGGAAGCCATTAACGTAGCCCAGAGGCTAATGGATCAGGTAACAAAGCACACTCCGGTTCAAGTATCAAGTGATCATAAACGAAAGTTTGATGACAGAAGAACTTTCAACAACAATAACTATCGTAACACCAACACTAACAACCGCTACAATAATGACCAACCACAACAGAATAGAAGACAGGAAACCTTTAGGTCTTATGCTGTCACTCTAACTGAAAACAATGGGTATATTGGAAATTGTCCCTTGTGTAATAAAGACACCCTGCATCACACAGGACCTTGCACTGTTAAGTGTAATACTTGCAACAAGGTGGGCCATCTGACCAAGAACTGCAGAAACAAAGGGCCGGCCACTGGAAGTAATCTGCTACCAGTGATAATTACTTGTCATGCCTGTGGAGAGAAAGGGCATTATGCAAATTAGTGCCGAAAGACCACCAACAACAATGCCCAGGGAAGAGCCTACATGTTGAGGGATAAGAATGCTCACCAAGAATCGAACGTAATAACGGGTATGTTCCTTCTAAACCAACATCTAGCTAGAGTATTATTTGATTCTAGAGCCGATAAAAGCTTTGTATCCATATTCTTTGCTTATGCAAAATATTCCACCATTACAATGTATACCCTTACAATATCAAAATGGCGTGACAGGAAATCATAGTATGCACAACACCGTTAATCATGGTGCAACTTCTGATTGTTGTTAAACATACTTTTGAAATGATGTTAATGCCAATTAAACTTGGTAGTTTCGACGTCATCATTGGTATGGATTGGTTATCTAAAATTCTTTGTGATGAGAAAGTCGTCCACATTCTCAATTGACGGTGAAAGTTTGATCATCCAAGGTGATCGAAGTAAAACCCGACCAAATCTCATATCCTGTACAAAAACCAAAAGGTATATATCTAGGAAATCTGTCTTTCTTTTGATCTTTTAGAATGTGTTTCGATTACCGGGAGTTAAAAAAACTTACCATAAAGAATCGTTACCTATTACCCAGGATGATGATTGATTTGACCAAACTTCAAGGTTCAAGTGTATATCAAAGATTGTGAATTACGTCAGGCTATCATCAACAGAGAGTCAGGATGCAAGCTATTCAAGACTGCTTGTCAGATAAGATACGGACTAATGAATTTCAAGTGATGCCATTTGTTTAATAACGCCAATGCTGTATCTTGGATCTATGAATAGTATGTGTAAACCTACTAGGTAAATTTGTGATAGTGTTCATCGATGATATTCTCATAACTCTCGTAACAAAGGAAGAAGCACGCAAATCATCTGAGCAAATCCTAGAATTACTCAAGAAGAGAAGTTGTATGCAGTTCTTACAAGTGTGATTTCTGGATTTGTATCGTGTAATTTTCTTGGACACTTAATTGTAGTCAAGGACTTCATGTTGACCGCCAAGATTTGAGCTAGTTAAGAAATGGACATCTCCTATACACCCACATAAATACGTCAATTCTTATGACTTGGGGTTATTATCGGAGATTCTCAAAGATTCTCGAAGATTGCCAAGTCTTTGACTTTGAATTAACCAGAAAAAACAAAGAAGTATATCTGGGGATGAAAACTAAGAGTCGGCTTTTAACTACAAAAACAAAAGCTTATGATAGCTCCAATCTTAGCATTACCGGAGGAAATGTGATTTTGTTGTTTACTGTGATGATTTCCCAATCAAGGTCTGGGAGCGGTGTTAATGCAAAGAGAGAAGGTTATTGCATATGCATCCCGACAACTTAAGCTTAATGAATAAAACTATACCACTCATGATCTTGAATTAGGAGTAGTAGTGTTCGCTCTTAAAATTTAGAGACACTACCTGTATGGCACCAAATGTACTGTGTTCACTGATCATAAAAGTCTTTAGCATGTCCTTGATCAAAAAGAGTTGAACATGAGATAACGTCGTTGGCTAGAATTGTTTGCAGATTACGATTGTGAAATTCACTACCATCCTAGAAAGGAAAATGTCGTAGCAGATGCCTTAAGCCGGAAGGAACGAATCAACCCACTCCGAGTTAGATCATTAGTTATAACCATTCATCCAAAATTACCATCACAAATTCTCAAAACTCAAACTGAAGCACTCAAGGAAGAAAACATCAAGGCTGAAAACTTATGAGGAATGGACAAAGCATTTGAAATACGTCCTGATGGAACTCGTTGTATTAAAAACCGAAACTGGTTACCACTTTTTGGTAATATGAGAGACTTAATCATGCATGAGTCCCATAAATCAAAGTATTCCATTTACCCAGGTTCTGACAAGATGTATCAGGATCTAAAGAAACTCTATTGGTGGCCTAACATGAAGGCAATCATCGTTGAATATGTTGGAAAATGTTTGACATGTTCTAGAGTTAAGGCAGAATGTTAGAAGCCATCCAGCTTACTGGTACAACCGGAGATTCCTATGTGGAAGTGGGAAAGAATAACAATGGATTTCATCACAAAACTACCCAAAACATCAAACGGACATGACACAATCTGGGTCATTGTCGATCGCCTTACCAAATCTGCACATTTCATCCCTACCCGAGAGACAGATAGTATGGAAACCCTTACAAGGTTATACATCAAAGAAATAGTCTCCCGGCATGGAGTGCCAATATCTATCATCTCGGATCGTGACAGTCATTTCACATCCAGATTTTGGCAATCATTATAGAAGTCGTTAGATACTCAATTAGACATGAGTACGGCATATCATCCTGAAACCGATGGACAAAGTGAAAGGACCATCCAAACACTCGAAGACATGCTTCGAGCATGTGTTATAGATTTTGGAAAAGGATGGGAAAAACACTTACCATTAGTAGAATTTTCTTACAATAACAGTTACCATGCCAGTATTAAGGCAGCACCATTTGAGGCACTTTATGGTCGAAAGTGCAGATCACCTGTTTGCTGGGCCGAAGTTGGAGATGTTCAACTTACGGGACCAGAAATAATCCATGAAACCACTAAAAAGATAGTGCAAATTCGACAACGCTTGCAAGCTGCAAGAGACCGACAAAGAAGTTATGCCAATATAAGACGAAAGCCTTTAGAATTTCAAGTTGGAGATCGTGTTATGTTAAAAGTGTCACCTCGTAAAGGTGTCATCCGATTCGAAAAACGAGGAAAGCTTAACCCTCGGTACATTGGACCTTTCAAAATCCTTGAACGGATTGGCCTAGTGGCATATAAACTTGAGCTTCCTGAAGAGCTCAGTAATGTCCACAATACTTTCTACATTTCTAATCTAAAGAAATGCTTATCTGACGAATCCCTTGTCATTCCAATGAAAGAGCTTCGACTCGATGACAAACTCAACTTTGTGGAAGAACCAGTAGAGATCATGGATCGAGAAGTCAAGCAACTGAAACAAAGTCGTATTCCTATAATCAAAGTAAGATGGAACTCTAAAAGAGGACCAGAATTTATGTGGGAACGTGAAGATCAAATTCGTGCCAAGTATCCACATCTGTTTTCAAACATCACTCCGGCATCTAACTAATCTGAGGACGAGATTATCTTTAAGGAGGAGACTATAACAACCCATAATTTTCAACAATTAAATATCCATCTATTAAATTAGATGCATTGTAATATCCATCTATTAAATTAGATGCATTTTATATACTACCTTTTTATAGGGAAATTTTTGCTTTATCTCATTATGCAACGTAACTTGCATCTCTAAAGTAAATGACCTCACGCAACCTCTATCAATGCCATCTCTATCTATGTTTATATCATGTAAACATCCTAATATGTCAAGTCTATATCTTAATATCATTTTTACCAAGCACATTATCCATTTAGCGTACTTTTCAAAATGTTATATCAAAACAAGCATT
This sequence comes from Tanacetum coccineum, assembly GCA_026074375.1. NCBI lineage: Eukaryota > Viridiplantae > Streptophyta > Magnoliopsida > Asterales > Asteraceae > Tanacetum > Tanacetum coccineum. The sequence continues at coordinate 35,442 of BQNB010033515.1, forward strand.
AAACGTTAACGTTTACATCTAAACCCTAATTATATGTAATCTATACATATAAAATGAATGTGCAAGCCTCTAAAGCATGTGTACAAGTATCATAGCATAACATTTGAATATCTTTTCCCTTCGGAATCAAGTTACAACTTTCTAAAACACAATGTACAAGCTAATCATGCCTAAAAATCTAATTAGGTCATTTAAGCTCCTAAACCATGTTTAAACTTTACCATCGCTTTAGCACAAGATACAAGCACTTAATGCATGACTTCTAAACCTTAAACCTAAACCCTAATTCGTCCTAAAAACCTAAACCCAAAATCTAAAACCTTAAACCTCTAAACGAACCCTAAAACACTAATTTCATTTTAAACCTAAATACTAAACCTCTAACTATAATTTCTAAACCCTAAACCTTTAATCCTAAACCCTAAATTATCCTTAATCCTAATACCTATAACTAAACCTTAAACTAATCCTAAACCTTACCCTTAACTCAAATTAAAACCAAAAACACCAAACATTAAAACCTAAACCAACCTGGCACCATTTTCTTTCATTTTGACCCATATTTTAACATAAGATAGCATCTACTCACATTTTAAGCATCACCATCGGCCTCACTAGCATCCACCCTACTACGTCACAAGCACCTCCATCATTACCTTGGTGACCAAGTTTGCAAAATCACCTCTTTGTCACCTCTTTTCTAGTCGAACCCCTCCAACACCTTCCAACTTGCTTAGCTATTTTTCTAGCCTTCCATACTCACCCTATAATCTTCATTAGTCACTACTCTAGCATCTTGATCCTTACACCAAGTTAACTTGGGCACTAAGGGTCATTTAACCCCTATATATAGCCGAAACATGCAAACCATTCAAATCACACCTCAAATCTTCATTACAAACAAAAATGGAGTTCTATCTTCAGCCAAGGATAAGAAGTTAGAAGGTTACTAGATAGATTACAGCCACAAAGAATCAAGAGAAGGAAGGTCTGAATCCATTATTTAGGCGTAACCGAACTGGAAGAAAACCCCATTTTGACCCATTCTAGCTCAAGTAAGCTTATCTTTGGTCTCATAAGCTCATAATCTGTTTTAGAATGTTCATAAGACTCGTAAGATCATATATAAACTCTTGTTTGAAGCCTTGAATCCTCAAACCCATGTGTTTTTTGTTAAAACCCTAAAAATGACCCGTTTTGATTTTCTAGCTTAAGGAAATCCTTTTTATAAAATTTTGTTACGGTAAAACATCTTATTTTTGCTTATTCTAATAAGCCTATAACCTGCAAATATCATTTGAAACCCTAAATAATAAGCTTGCATGGCTTTTTGGACTTGATTTGCAAATATTTTTTTTGCATAGGGGTAGATATCGTTACTTTCTGAAATATTTATAACTAGTTGGGGATGAAAATGTCATTTTCCTAAGTTTAACTATAAGGGGACCTATCTTGCAAGTTTAGAAGTTAAAGGTGTAATTTTTATGATACTATATATATATAAATGACGAACTTGTATAAGTTTATAAACCAAAGGGTTTATGTTGCCATTTCGTGCAACTTCTTATAAAAATATAGTTTTGATTAGTCTGGATTTAAATTTGTAAAGGATTGTTTTAGGTGAATTCACGATTTTATTGTATAACCGACACATTAATCGTTATTAATCATCGATCGACGCTTTATAAAACAATTACGTTTTCATATATTTACTGTAATTTATCATTAGGACTAACCTGTTATAAGAAACTTAAAATGTATCGTATCACGTTCACTAGACGATCTATTGTGAGGAGTTTCATTTCGGGTATAGGTATTTGTCGATTTTGCTTAGAGTTACGATGTATTTAACGGTCTTGGTTCCTCACGCTTTACTTACATGACCTTTCTGGAATTATAATGGCCCGGACAGTCGATAAATATTTTATAACTTAATATAAATCAAAGTACTACGTTTAAACTTTATTAGTTTTGAAACATAAACCATCACATTTAAGACTTGACATATTCCCAGGTTGCGTGACGAAGCGTTACGTTCACTTGATTACATTTGCCCATCATATCAGATTTCCTCTGTTAAGGTGAGTAGTTTCATAGCCTCGCATTTTAACTCTTTTTAATGTTTTATAAACCCGCGAGGGGGATACATGCTATAAACCATGAATACAAGTATTTTCTCTAAGATGTATACTATCTTGATATATTATTTGCATCTGTTGTCTAAGTTCTTTACGCCATATGACCCCAAATAATGGATCATAATCACTTGCGTTCATTTTGTGAACGCGAACTATTGTGGATAGATATCGGGGATTGAAGAATCCCGTTTGTGTTAGCCGGATAGGTTAAACAAAACGCACTATCATTTGAAACTCATAGGTATATGACAATACCCTATAAGAGGGCCCTTATCAATTTATTATATCATTATGATATATATTTTTTTTTTTTTTTTTTTTTTTACACAAGTCAGTTATGAGTGTCATGAGCTTAGACGGATACATGTATGGTGTTTTAACAACGTAACCCACTATTTGAACTTCTATTCTAACTGTTTACATAAATTATGAATTTCACTTAACTATGTCGTTGACCATTTTTAGGCATGTATATCTCCGATATTTGAAGCAACTTATGGCACGAAGTGGCACGGACTTGGAAGATGGCTACATGTTATCTTCCAAACTTTCTGATTTCTCTGTAGATTTTGGGGACTTTTCGTTTGTAAAAATATGAATGAAAATAATGAATGATAACATTATCTTTAAAAACGTTTCTTTTAAGTCGTTTTCTCCTGATTGTGACTGTTATGTCTGTACTATGAAACTAATTACCCCAGGATTTGCTTCCGCTGTATATCGTCAAAAATAGGGGTATTATATCCTGACCGAACCGAGGAAAACGAAGTGTTTTTTTATAGTTATTATTTAAAACCACACACGAACAAGGGAAAACGGAGTTTTTTTTATATAGTTTTTATATTGTAGATATGTTAAACGCATATATTTTAAAACCACACAAGAAACCGAAATGTTTTTTTTAGTATTTATATATTTTAAATAATAATTATATATTTTATAAGTATCTTTATAAATTATTATTTATAAAATATATAATTATAAAATATATTTTATAAATAATAATATATAATTATAAATTATTAAAAGCAGAATTAATTTTTATTTAATAATAATACATTAATTTCGGGCGACATGTCGCCCGAGAAAAAACCAAACAACATTGAGCGGGAAAAATTGCCGGGAGAAGGTTTCATTAAATATTTTTTGTTAAATTTTAATAAAACGTTTCCCGGGCGACATGTCGCCCGGGATAAACAAACACACGTTAATTAACACTAATCACCACGCTTAATCATTCACGTGATTTTTTTTAAACGTTTCTCGGGCGACATGTCGCCCGGGAACATGAGCGAGAAAAAATGCCGCCAAGATTTTCGTTGAGTTTTTTGGTCATATTTTTACTAGTTATCCGGGCGACATGTCGCTACCGGGGAAACTCTCTTCAAACTTTGACTAAAAGGTATTAAGAATGGTGACACGCTCGGTACGGACTTTTGTACGATTTAGTGATGTTTCCGGAGACAACGGAAAAGTCCCAGCTCAATGTTCTACTTTTTATTGTACGTGTCATTAAGTTAATTGAATTTGACATTCTATATTTTGTGTATAATTCTCTTTCCTATTTCCTAAATTAGTTTAAATTTGACTTCACATCTGTATTGCACTATTGCTCCATGCGTAATTATAGAAGATTGTGTATTATGTATAATTATCTTTGACAGCGTTGTATCCAACATTTCTTAAATTACATTCCTAGCTTCATGCGTAGTATTGTGTATCTTAGTTTCCTAATTGTGTATAATTACTATGTATTCAACATTTCTTAAATTACATTCAATATTCAGCATTCCTACATATTCACTACATATTCAACATTTCTTCATGCGTAGTATTCCAGCATTGTGTATATTAGTTTCCTATATTAGATTCAACATTCAATATGTGGGGTAGAGATTCAACCATTCCATAAATAGATTTTAAGATTTTACTTTTCACTATGCTTTATATATTAGTAGAGATGTTTCCACCAATGAGTATCAATGTCAATTAATTAGTATCGTACATTCCAAAATTAGAATTCAGTTTTTCCACAATTTCACTTTCAAGATTTGGTGGAAAACTCTTTATAGAGTAGTATAAATATAGATATAGCTAAGTATAAGTTTTATACATATGCAATCTATTTTTTAAAAGTATACTTCATTAATTCATTTTCGTTGCAAATCAATGGTTAAAATCACTGCCTAATACTATTAGCTACTTTAACAAAGGTTGAATATACATTAGCAATGCTTGAACTGCAACAAAAATGTCCCTCCGATTATTAAAGAATCAGGACAAAGGTTATCCAGGGTTTGAATGTCTAAAATGTTCAACCAACTTATTAGTTTGATAATTCTACCAATCACTCTAACAAAGTTCTTTTATTTGTTTAGAAAAAAGAGAGATCCCCCACTATAACCCATTTCTTTTTAATGCATGGCCCAATAAAATTATAAATTTAACCGGTCTGGACCAACCAACAACGAACTAAATTTACACAATGTAGGTAGGGTTTATTCAGTCGTTCCAAAGAAAATAACACTAGCTACGGTTTTGATGGCATCGATTCCAAAAAAGTTAACACTAGATGATCATCAGCTAAATTTACCTGATGAAGTTTTGATGGAAATCTTACTACAGTTACCTTTACTTTCGCTTCAGCTTTTTAAATCCGTATCCAAACACTGGTTTTCTCTCATAACTTCTGAATATTTCACTCGCCGTCTTCAGAAGCCTAGAATTGATACTCCTTGCGGTTTATTTATTAAATGCGAGGATATTAATTCCAAAAATTATTATTATGATTTTGTGACGCTGGGTCCCAAAGTTACTTCATTCCCGTTGCGCGCTAACATCGCGAGCAGGATGGCGTTTTGATATTATGCAATCGTGTAATGGTTTACTTTTATGCAGCAATGTTGTTTCGCCCAGGATTAATTACTATGTATACAATCCATTTACAGAAAAAATTAAGAATATTCCTTTTACATGGAACCCAGATATCACTAATATGATACTAGCTTTTGATCCAACTAAATCGCCTTACTACAAAGTTATGCTAACTGAAAGGATCGATTGGAACTGGGGGGAAGATCGCCAGCAATATCGGGAAGAAGACTGGGAGGACGACCCGGAGGAAGATTCGGAGCAGTGGCGGAACCAGAAAGTTAGAGGACGGGGAGCAAAAAAAATTTTTTTTACAAAAGACGTTGTGCACACTAAGATGAAGACAAAGATGCAAGGGTTTTACATTGTTTGTCTTCAATATGGGGGGCAATTTGTGTTGGAATATGGTAGTCGTAAGCACGAGTACATTACGAATATTTGTGAGCCTACTGGGGGCACACACGTTAATACACGGAGAACACGTTTTATACTTCACGTTAATAATAAGGACCTTAAATAAACAATGCCCGAACCCTAAGGAGGCCGGTTTCCTAAGGAGAAATAAGAGGGGCTGTTTGTTCGAGTAAACAAGGAGAACAAAAGAAAAAAGGAGAATTGTGGTAGGACTAGGACTTGTATCCTAGTTGAATTTGGCTAGGCATTAAGGGTTATAAATACCCATCACCCCATAGCCTAATAAACATACATACACACAGATTCTTTACTTTTTCTTTTGCTCGATCTCTTTGTTTGTGTTTCCTGCCGAGTTCGACCAACCTACACAAGATAATTATTTGGTTTTCGGTTTTGTAATACAACCGAAAAACAAATTAAAGCTTAAAGCTTTAATCATCTTATTCGTTCTTGATTTCATTTGCTCGACAATTCAAGGATCATAAACGAAGGACTTTGTTTGTTGGTTTCTGTTCGAAGAAAAGACTCTAAAGGGTTTCGAGTTGATGTTATTCGGTTAAGGTTTTATTCGGTTGTATTAGAGTTTTAAAAACTCTAATTCGGTTCTTGATTATTCGGTTACTAGTTCAAGGGTTTGCGTGGTAATCGGGATATAAAACAAAGGTTGTTAGTTAGTGAAGTTAAGCCTAGCATAGCTTTCGCTATTCGGTGAGTGCTTTGTGTGAGCAACCGTAGAGGCATTATTTTAATTGCTTGTTTCGTTTTCTTGATCATATTAACAAAAGGTACGCGTTTCTATTTACCTTTTGTTTTGTGTTAACCATATGCTATTACTAGGTCCTATCCGCTGCGTACTCGTGGCTAAACTAGTTACCTAGGTATTTAAATCCCAACAGTGGCATCACGAGCCACCTCGTTTTAGCTTTATGTGTTACACAATTGTTTTAATATATGCCTAGTTTATATGCCTATAATTAAAACAAAGTCTATGATCTGCTGCGTTTAATATTTTATTTATGTTTTACTAGAAAAATATGTCAACAATATTTAGATTCTTGCCATAAAATAAATAAAATAAGTAGATATTGATCCTGAAAACTATTAAAGGTTAATATAGGTTAAAAGGAAAATTAAAATTGTTAATTTAGCTTGCATGATTCCTTTTAATTAATTGCCTATTCCGGCTATAAGACCCACTCAATCACAATATGTGGTGAATGGGGCGATCTAGGCACTTTAGCAGAAAACCTAGTGAGGGTCTTATGGTTCCCCATTTAGGGACAGACTGCGGACGAGAACTCGGATTTTACCTGTTTGATGTATGATTAATGTCATCTTTTGATTATGATCTTAGTATGCATGATTATTATTGCTCTAAATTGTTTTTCACGCGCAAGCTTTAATATGCCATATGACTAAAGATGATGTAATGTAGTCTATTAATTTTACACGCAAAATGCGATCGTTCATATTGACAAACCATTTGTTCGTGGAAAACTGTATTTTGCTAAAAAATTAATAAGGACTAAACTATGACAACTTGTTTGTCATGAATTAAAAAACTGGACGCTTTGGTAGATTATGGGAAGTAGGCTCATCACTAGAACAAGACTACAAGAGAAGTTTAAGGCGGGTTGTTTTTTACGTAATTCCCTAAAGAAAATTTAAGTTTTTAATACGCTTCGCGCTGACCTATTTCTCCGCTTCCTTTGCGTGGTTTCGATTGGAGTTACCGTGAAACCATGAGAATGTCATACAGTGTCATTCATTAAAAAGTTTTAAAACAAGTGTTACAAAGTTGTTTACATGCTTCTTTGTACACTTTTTGACAACATTTATGTGCATACCCTAGAAAATTTAAGTCTATGCCACCCATCGTTTAGAACCGTGCAATTGGTTTGAGTCTCTTGGTCAGACCCTTGACATCCAAACCCATGGGAATTTGTTTATGGTCAGGACCATTGACGATTTTCGCGGGTTCTCGGTTTTGGTGACTTATTCGATGTCTCTTGTCAGCACCCTGGACCCGAGGCATAAGATGTATACAAAACTGTCTTAACATTATTACAGTGACTAATGTTTTGACAAGTATCATAAATTAAGAGTTGCATTAAATTTGCAATTAAACGCTAGACGCTTACCTTCTTGCCCAAACTTGTATACACTGGTCAGATCCTTGGGTAAATAAGTGGGATGCAAGTTGGATCTTAGTCTTAATTCAGTAAATTAACTTGGGTAGTTAATTCTATTAAGAATTTAATTCCGAAAATACTAATGTTTTGAACTTTATTGTAGATGACTACTTAGTCGGAAACAATTCGGTATTCATGGGAGTTTCTTGAGAAAACAAAAAATCACTGGACCCAACTTTTTGGTTGGTACAGACAACTTCGTTTGGTACTGTCACTGGAAGACAAGGAATACTAACCTTGAGATCCTATTCCTGCTGCATCCAGTTGCACAACCTGGAGAGCAAATTCTCCTGAGGACCTTGCGCTCATTGCTGCAAGGGTTAAAGGCCAAAAGGAGTGCTTGTTGTGTACTCATGTTGTTGACCATGGAACTAGATATCGCAACTAAATCTGTCATCTTGGTGCTTATGACATGTCAGGAACTAAATAGCTATGTTTTCCAAAAAAAGTGGAACAGGAACTTCTGACGACTGTGAGAGAATTGAGAATTTCACACTTGCTAAGCAGGAGGTAAGGTTCAATCGGTTAGCTCCCAAGTTCTTAAGTTGAGGGCTACATTGACAACTTGGACGCGACTCGGTGGCTCAACCAGTTGGTCAAAATCTTGCAGTGAGTCTTATCCTTAGGTCTCTTAACAAGGATTTTACGCTTCTGTGCAGAATTTCAATTTGCACGGATGGGGAAGGACGTGAATGAACTACATGCCATGCTTAGCTGCATGAAGAATCGCTGCCAAAGAAAGATGTCATCCTGCACCTTTCATTGCAATTCGAGCAGGAAGGGTTCAGAAAAACAAGAATTAACGCACAAAGCTGGATAGAGGAGGTAAAGGTTTACAGGACTAAGACACAAGATGGGCTTGCTCATAAACAATGTCTTTTTGTCCTAAACCTAAGATTCTCCACCCACCTAAGAAGGAATAAACCAGCAAAAAGGACGCCATCTGTACACAAGTGGTGAAGTTGGACATGGAGAAGGAACTGTCCGTGTAATCACCCGGTTGATGAAAAAGAAGAAGCCTACCTCAGGGAGCTAGCGCTTCAGGTATTTTCACCATAGAACTCTCTATCATTCCTGTAAATCTTGGATTTATGAACTGGATGTTGGTTACACATATATGTATACTACTCAGGGGTTTACGGGGGAAAGTAGGAAGCTGACACCGGGCGCTTTAATCTGTACGTGTGCGAAGGTCATCGTTTGCAGCCGTTGAAGCTAATTGAACTTATCTTTAGAAGCTCCTAGTGGATTAGTTATTGTCTTGAACAATTGTCATTATGCTCCCTCTATTACTAGAGGTGTTATTTCAGTTTCGCGTTTGTTTGACGATGGATTTATTAATCGTTTTGATGATAACAATGTTATTTCAGTTTCAAAGGATAATCTAGTTTATTTTATGGCTGTTCCACGGGATGGCATTTTTGAAATTGATATGTCTTGTTCTAATACAAATGATAGTTCTATGTATGCAATTACTAATAAAAGAGCCAAAATTAATTTAGACTCTTCTCTCTTGTGGCACTGTCGTCTTGGACACATTAGCAAGAAACGCATTGAAAAGTTGCAACATGATGGACTTCTCAATTCTATTGACATTGAGTCATTAGGAAAATGTGTTTCATGCTTGTCTGGTAAGATGGCAAGAAAACCCTATTCACATCAAGTGGAAAGGGCTAAAGATCTACTTGGACTAATACACACCGATGTATGTGGCCCATTTAGAATAGTGTCAAGACAAGGAGCTAGCTACTTCGTCACTTTCATGCGATTTCGTCGTTATGGTTAGTTCTTACTTGCTAAAACATAAACATGAAGTGTTTGAAACCTTTAAGGTATTTCAAAGAGAAGTAGAAAACCAACTCGGGAAGACCATTAAGTCACTACGTTCTGATCGTGGAGGTGAATATATGAGTCAAGAGTTTTTGGATCATCTAAAGGAGCATGGGATCATTGCCCATCGCACTCCTCCCTACACACCTCAAAATAATGGAGTGTCAGAGAGGAGAAATCGAACACTGCTAGACATGGTTCGATCTATGATGAGTCAAACTACTCTACCAAAGTCCTTTTAGGATTATGCCCTTGAGACTGCTGCACGCATTCTCAACATAGTTCCAACTAAGAAGGTTGACAAGACACCATATGAAATATGACATGGGCAAGCCCCTAAGCTGTCTTACTTAAAAGTCTGGGGTTGTGAGGCACTTGTTAAGCATGATACACTTAACAAACCTGACAAACTTGATCCTAGATCTTTTAGATGTATCTTCGTAGGATACCCAAAGGAAACAATGGGATATTCTATAACAACCCAAGAATTTTCATCAAATGCAAAACCTATTTTACTATTATCATAATTATACGGGGAAATTTTTCTCTTTATTATATTACTTGCATTGTCAATGTCTCAGTATGTCATGTAACTTACATAACTAAAGTAGATGAGCTCACGCAACCTATCTATGGCAATCTGATATTTGCTTAATTGTACACTAAAATACCCGGGATTTTGCCAAATAAAAGCCAAGAAAATGCCAAAAGAATAGAAAATGTGT
>BQNB010033516.1:0-22500 GCA_026074375.1 Tanacetum coccineum
TCCATCTTACTTTGACTATAGGTGCTTGACTTCCCGATCCATGATTTTCACTGGTTCTTCCACAAAATTAAGTGTGTCATCGAGCCGAAGCTCTTTCATTGGAATGACGAGAGATTCATCAGATAGGCGTTTCTTTAGATTAGTAACGTGGAAAGTACTGTGGCCACTACTGAGTTCTTCATGAAGCTCAAGTGTGTATGCCACTAGGCCGACCCTTTTAAGGATCTTAAATGGTCCAATGTACCGGGGATTAAGCTTTCCTCGCTTTCCTAATTGAATGACACCTTTTTGAGGTGTTACTTTCAACATAACACGATCTCCAACTTGGAATTCCAAAGGCTTTTGTCTTACATTGGCATAACTCCTTTGCCGATCTCTTGCAGCTTGCAAGCGTTGTTGAATTTGTACTATCTTTTTGGTGGTTTCATGGATTATCTATGGTCCCATGAGTTTAACATCTCCAACTTCATCCCAGTAGACAAGTGATCTGCACTTTCGACCATAAAGTGCCTTAAATGGTGCTGCCTTAATACTGGCATGGTAATTGTTATTGTAAGAGAATTTTACCAATGGTAAGTGTCTTTCCCATCCTTTTCCAAAATCTATAACACATGCTCGAAGCATGTCTTTGAGTGTTTGGATGGTTCATTCACTTTGTCCATCAGTTTCGGGATGATATGTCGTACTCATGTCTAATTGAGTACCCAAAGCATTCTGCAATAATTGCCAAAATCTGGATGTGAAATGACTGTCACGATCCTAGATGATAGATATCGGCACTCCATGTCGTGAGACTATTTCCTTTATATATAACCTTGTAAGGGTTTCCATACTATATGTTGCTCTGGTAGGGATGAAATGTGCTGATTTGGTAAGGCGATCTACAATGACCTAAATTGTATCATGTCCGCTTGACGTTTTGGGTAGTTTTTTAACAAAGTAAGCCGTATGGCTTCTGACATTCTGCTTTAACTCTAGAACATTTCAAACACTTGCCAACATACTCATCAATGATTGCCTTCATGTTGGCCACCAATAGAGTTTCTTTAGATCCTGATACATCTTGTCAGAACCTGGGTGAATTGAATACTTTAATTTATGGGATTCATGCATGATTAAATCTCTCAAATTACCAAAGAGTGGTAACCAACTTTGATTCTTGAAACATCGGTTTCCATCAGGACGTACTTCAAATGGTTTGTCCATTCCTCGTAGATTCTCAGCTTTGATGTTCTCTTCTTTGATTGCCTGGGTTTGGGCTTCAAGGATTTGTGATGGTAATTTTGGGTGAAGGGTCATGACTAATGCCCTGACTCGGAGTGGTTTGATTTGTTCTTTCTGACTTAAGGCATCTGCTACAACATTTGCCTTTCCAGGATGATAGTGAATCTCATAATCGTAATCTGCGAGCAATTCTAACCAACGACGTTGTCTCATGTTCAACTCTTTCAGATCAAGGATATGCTAAAGACTTTTATGATCAGTGAACACAATACATTTTGTGCCATACAGATAGTGTCTCTAGATTTTAAGAGCGAACACTACTGCTCCTAATTCAAGGTCGTGTGTGGTATAGTTCTCTTCATTAGGCTTAAGTTGTCGGGATGCATATGCAATAAGTTTTTCTCTTTGCATTAACACTGCTAAGATTGGAGCTTCACATAATTTTTGTTTTAGCAATTGGAAGGCTGACTCTTGGTCTTCTCCCCAGATATACTTCTTGTTTTTCTGGGTTAATTCAGTCAAAGACTTTGAAATCTTCAAAAAATCCTTGATAAATCTCCGATAGTAGCCAGCAAGTCCTAAGAATTGGCGTATTTCTGTGGGTGTGGTAGGAGATGCCCAATTCTTAACTGCTTCAATCTTGGCGAGGTCAACGTGGATTCCTTGGCTGTCAATCACGTGCCTGAGAAATTGCACGATACTGATCCAGAAATCACATTTGGAGAACTTGGCATATAACTTCTCCTTTTTGAGTAATTCCAAGATTATTCTCAGGTGATCTGCGTGTTCTTCTTTGTTACAGGAGTAAATGAGAATATCATCAATGAATACTATTACAAATTTATCCAAGTATAGTTTACACACACGATTCATGAGATCCATGAATACAGCAGGTGTGTTAGTTAAACCAAACAGCATCACTTGGAATTCGTAGTGTCTGTACTGTGTTCTAAAAGCAGTCTTGGGAAAATCTTCATCCCTGACTCTCAGTTGGTGATAGCATGATCTTAAGTCAATCTTCGAGTAAACACTCGAACCTTGAAGCTGGTCGAATAAATCATCGATCCTGGGTAATGGGTAACGATTCTTTACGGTGAGTTTATTCAGCTCCCGATAATCGATACACATTCTAAAAGATCAATTAAAAAGAAATAAGTATCTTATCTAAGTGATTCAAGATAGTCTCGATATGTTTCTCATGGCGTGCGTAAGACGTGACTGGAACGCCATGATAATTCTCTCCAATCTTAAATACTTGAGGCGAAGTAGAAGGATTAGTAGAGGAAGATGATAGGAAACAGGATCGTTTATGAGGTGGTAAAATATCTTCAGGAAGAAAGAAATCTTGGGGATCAAACATTGGTGATAGTGAAACACTGGAGATGGAGGCAAAATAGTTAGTGGAGCAATAGGAGCTTATGGTGATGGAATAGGTAATTCATTACTAGTAGCATTATATGCTTGCATGACCTTCATATATGGATCTTCGTAGAAAGGTAAGATCGGCTAGTGAGGCCAAAACGATACTTAGATATACCATCTAAAGTATCAGGAGGTAAGAGGTGTTTCTCGGTGAGGATGGGAAATAGTTCCTGTGATAGCAGGGGTATTGTCAGAGTGTTTGTAGAGGAAAAGGCTTCCTCAAACAGCGATATCAGATGACGATATCAGTAGATTTCGTTCAGGTAGAAGACATAATTCTATAACAACTTAGTGGAAAAATAACATAAGTTATTTATATAATAGTTATGTATCTTTACATACTATTCCATAAATGTAGTGGCACGGAGGATTTTCTTGGATAGAAAAAGTAGTTATAGTTAAGGTTTTAACCTTGTTCTCTATAACCGCGGCTCTTGATAAACATGTTTGTAACACATCCCATATTTGACATATAGCAGAGAAGATTAATTGGGGTATTAATTCATGAATTCATAGTCACATAATAGAAATATGAAATCAAAAGAGGACGTTTTGGAAAACTCTAGTTAATCATTCATTATTCATCAGAGTTTTTTACATAGAGATCCCAAAACACTTTCAAAACATTTGTTGAATGTTATAAGGTTTGGACGTCCTCATGTCCAATGCCACTCCGTGCCATAGTTGCTCAATTACCTGAGATAAACTGGATATGGTCACACAAATGGTGAGTTGAAATTCACAGTTGTTTGCAATGTATATAGTTGTATACATGTATCATTTAAGTGGTAATATTTACAACGATTACAATTATCATGGAAAATAGTATTATTGCCTAAAGCTAAAGCATCCAATACATTAACATCCGATTGTAAATTTAACGTCTTGAAGAATACAACCTGTCCTTAAGGAAAGGTAACTGCCAAAGTTATCATTTTTTTCAAATTAGTTGCGTTTAGAGTTCAACATGTACGGGTACACCAACAGGAGTCGTCACCACCAATAGATCTATCCATAAATATTCTCCGTGCATCGCAAGTGTATAATGGTTCATGATTAAGAAATATTTGCAATGAAAGCAAACTTTGGCAAATAATTTATCTCAGATATGCATAACGTTGTTAACACACCTGGTATTCTTGGTTATATTGCATGTATCTCCCCTACGGGATTTAGAAAAAACATGGTAAAGGTTTGGGGACTATGAACTCACCTTATCAAGGTAGTTGATTGATTTGAAATTTAATTCAAATGAGAGTAAACAGCCTCGTCACGCAACCTAGGGGTAATATGTCAAGTCTTAGTTTGATTGTTGATATTACAAACTTTATTTCATAAAGTTTAACAGTTTTTGGTTTGATAACTTGTGAAAATTTCATTTATCACTGTTCGGGCTTTTTATCACTAATCCAAGGTGGTCATGTAGCACAAACGTCTTGAGGAGGTTCGGTCACTTTTAATTCGCTAAATCCAGCTACTCGTCCAATAATCGTCTCTACCCAAAATGAAAACCCCTCACATGAAATCCTAGTAATGTGATTCTGTTATAGATTAAATGATAAGGTTTTATCTTTTTTAAGTGTATTCAGAAAGCTAGCGGATGATTAAATTAATGTTAATATATAACATAATTGATTTTATAGTGTTTCGATCGATGAATGATAACGACAAATGTGTCGGGTTTTAATAAAATCGAGTCTTATAATATTTAAATATAGTTTTTTATTTATATTAAGAATATTTACATTTATCACTGAGAATATGAAAAATGAAATAATTCTTTGAGTATTTATATTATATATATATATATATATATATATTTACAAAATTAACCCTTTAATTATATTTTTAAAACATTAAACCTTTAACTTTCTAGTATGACAAAATAACCCCTGAAGTTAAATTTAGTATAATTACATTTTCAGCCCCTCTAGTTATATGTTTCAAGAATTTACAATATATACCCCCTTTGCATGAAACCATTTGCGAATTAAGTCCAAAAACCGTAATATTGATATTTTTGATTTAGAAATCAATTTTGCAGGTTATAACTTATTACTATAGGCTAAAATAAGTAACTTTTATGAGCTTATAGCTTATGAAAAGAGCTTGTGAGCTTAAAAATCCAAAATGGGTTCGTTTGGTTTAAAATGATTAACACGATGGGTTTAAGGCTTTAAGATTAGTTTTCAAGCTTATAGAAATGATAAATGAGCTTATTGAAATAGCTTATTATAACATCTTATGGCTTATAGCTTGTTAGATACATGAAAAGAGCTTTTTTGGGTTTTTAGAGTACGTTTGGTTTAGGAAAACCAAATGAGTAAGCTTTAGGATTTAAGGGCTGATTTCATGAGATCATAAGGATGTATAGGAGCTGATGTATAATCTAAAATAATACAAGAGTTTATAGAACAAGGTGAAGACTTATAAAAGCTTGAATGGGTCGAAATTGATGAAATGGATCGAACACTTTAAGTTATGAATCAAAGACTTCTTTCTTCTTAAATCTTGGCTTCTACTTAGCTTAAACCTTCTTTCTTCTCTTCTATGGCATGGATAGAATATGATTTTAAGGTAGTATGAAGTTTTGATGGTGAATTGAAAATGTAGGTATGTATGCGTGTATATATAGTGTAAAGAAAAGAGTATTGCCCAAGTTTACTTAGAGTGATGACCAAGTTAAGTAGAGTGATGGACAAGGTGCTGTAGAGAAGTAACCAAGTAATATCTAGGGTGCAAGGAGGTGATTCATGGAGCTAATTATGGTTGTTGTTGAGGTGCTTGAGGGTGTTGTTTGGTAGGTTAGATCGTGGGTTTTAGGTGTTTTTTTATGCGGGGGCGTTTTTTTTTTCGTTTTATAGGTTTAGGTTTGTATTTACGGTTGTGTTTAGGTTTTTTTCGTGGTTAGAAGTTTGTGTTTTTTGTGTGTAACATTGTGTTTAATGTATTTGGTGGGATGTAATAAATTGTTTTTGGATGAGAAATTAGACGTTTAATTCAGTTGTTTTCTGAACAGGTTGTTCTTGTACTTTGTAGATTTTGGTAGTGGGTCATTTGGTGGGATGGAGGGATTTATGATTTCTTGTTAATGACAGTGGTCTCGGTGTATATGGCCGGACTTTAGCTGGTTTTGGTAGGGTTGTTGTGTTTTGGGATTGGGTGTGTGGTTGGTGTGGGGGTGGTGTGTTTCAGGTTAGGTGGGGGTTAGTCCGTGGGGGTTTTACGGTTGTTTTGGTCGTGTTATTGACTGATGGGGAGGTGGTTTTTGTGGTGGGATTTACTGTGGGCTTGGTATGTTGTTAACTGTGATATGGCGTGTGCTGTGTGGTTTGGGATTGTGTGGTGTTGGCGGATTGGTGCGAGGGGTAGGTGGTGTGGATATTGTTGACGGATGATGTCTGTGGGGGTGTTTGATTTGTTTTGGCGAGGGTTTTGGGGGGGTACGGTTGGGTTGTTGGTGTGTGGTATGGGTGGTCATTGGGGATGCGTGTGGGGGGTGGGGGGTGAGGGTGAGGGGGGTGAGGGTGGGGTGGAGGCGGGGGGGGGAGGAGGGGGTGGGGAGGGGGGCGTGGGGGGGTGGTGGGGGGGGGGGGGGGGGGGTGGGATGGGGGGAGGGGGGGGGGGTAGGGGGGGTGGGGAGGGGGCGTGTGGGGGGGGGAGGGCGAGGGGGTGGGGAGGGGGGGGGGGAGCGTCGGGGGGGGGGGGGGGGGGGGGGGGGGGCGGGAGGGTTCGAGCGGGGTGGGGGGTGGGGGGGGGGGGGGTGGGGGAGGGGGGGTGGCGGGTGGGGGTGGGGGGGGGTGGGGGGGGTTGAGGGGAGAGGGTGGGGCGGGGGGGGCGGGGGAGGGGGGTAGGGGCGGGGGGGGGTGGGGGTTTGGGGGGGCGGGGGGGGGGGGGTGGGGGGGGCGGGGGGTGGGGGGGTGGGGGGGGTGGCTGGCGAGGGGAGGGCGGGATGCGGGGGAGGTGGTGGGGGGGGGGGGGCTGGTGGGGGAGGGGGGGGGGTGGGGGGGTTTGGGATGGCGGGGGGGGGGGGGGGGGGGTGGGGGGGGGCGGGAGGGTTGGGCGGGGGGGGGGGGGGGGTGGGGGGGGTTTGGGGGGGGGGCGGGGGGGTTGGGGGGGGGAGGGGGGGGGGGGGGGGGGTGGCGTGGGGGGAGGGGTGGGGGGGTGGGGGTGAGGGGGGGGGGGCGGGGGGGGGGGGGGTGGGGGAGAGGGTGTGGGGGGGGGGAGGGGTGGGGGGGGGGTGGGTGGGGGGGGGGGGGGGGGGGGTCGGGGAGTGGAGTGGGGGGGGGGGTGGGGGTGGGGGGGGGGTAGGTGGGGGGGGGGGGGGGGGGTGGGGGGGGGGTGTTGGGGGGAGCGGTGAAGTGGGGCGGGGGGGGGGGGGAAGGGGGGTGGGGGGTGGGGGGGGGGGGGCGGTAGGGGGGGGGGTGGCGGGGGGGTGGATCGGGGGGGCGGGGGGAGGAGGCGGGGGGGGGGGGGGGGGGGGGGGTGGGGGGGGGGGGGGTGGGGGAGCGGGGGTGGGTGGGGGGGATGGGGGGGGGGGGGGTGGGGGGGAGTGGGGGGGGGGCGGGTGGGGGTGGAGGTGGATGGGGGGGGGGGGGGGGGGGGCGTGGGGGGGTGGGGTTGGCTGGGAATTGCACGGGGGGGGGAGGGGGGGTAGGGGGGGGGTTGGGAGGGGGGGGCCGGGGGGGGGGGGGGGGGGGGGGTGGGGGTGGGGGGGGGGGGGGGGGGGGGTGGGGGGGGGGGGTGGTTGTTTGGATGGGGGTGGGGGTTGGGGGGGGGGGGTGGGGGGGGGGGGGGGGGGGAAGGGAGGGGGAGAGTGGGGGGGGGGGGGGGA
Organism: Tanacetum coccineum; assembly: GCA_026074375.1. Classification (NCBI taxonomy): domain Eukaryota; kingdom Viridiplantae; phylum Streptophyta; class Magnoliopsida; order Asterales; family Asteraceae; genus Tanacetum; species Tanacetum coccineum. The sequence goes on from BQNB010033516.1 coordinate 7,481, forward strand.
GGTGGGCGGGGGGGGGGGGGGGGGGGGGAGTCGGAGGGGAGGGGGGAGAGGGTGGGGTGGGGGGGGTGGGGGGTGGGGGGAGGGGGGCGGGGGGGGGGGGGAGGCGGTAGTGGGGGGCGGGGTGGGGGGGGTAGGGTGGGGGGGGGCGGGAGGAGGGGCGGGGGAGGGCGGGGGGGGGGGGGGGGGGGGGTTGGGGGGAGCGGGTGTGGGGTGGGGAGGGGGGGTGAGTTGGGGGGGGGGGGGGGGGGGGGGGGGGGGGGGAGGGGGGGGGGTAGAGGGGTGGGGGTGGGGGGGGGGGGTGGGAGGTAGTGGAGGGGGGGAGGGTGGGTGGGGGGGGGTGGGGGTGGTGGGGGATGAGGTTCGGTTGGGGTGGGAAGGGGGGGGAAGGGCGCGGGGGGTGAGGAGGGGGGGTGGGGGATGGGGGTGGGGGGGGGGGGGTGGGGGGGGGGGGGAAGGGGGGGAGAGGTGGGTGGGGGGGGGGGGTGGGGTTGGTGGGTTGGGGGGCGTGGGGCGGGGGTTGGGCGGAGGGGGGGGGGGGGGCGGTGGGGGGGGTGGGGGATGGGGGGGGGGTTGGGGGGGGGGGATGGGGAGGGAGGGGGGAGGGTAGGGGGGGGGGTGGCGCGGGGGGGGGGGGCGGGGGGTGTGGGTCGGGTGGGGGGGGGGGGGGGGGATGGTGGGGGGGGAGGGGGGGGGGGTGGGCGGGGGGGGGCGGGTCGGGGGGGTGGGGGCGGGGCGTGTGGGGGGGGGAGGGGTGGGGGCGGGGTAGTGTGGGGGGGGGGTGGGGGCGGGGAGGTGGGGGGGGGGGGGGAGTCGGGCACGGCCGGGGGGGAGGGAGGGGGGTGTGGGTGGTGGGGTGGTTGGGGGTGGAGCAGTAGGGGGGGGGGGGGGGGGGGGGGGTGTGGGGGGGGTGGGGGGAGGAGAGTGGGGGGGGGGAGAGGTGGGAGGGGGGGTGGTGGGTGGGAGGGGGGGGGGGCGGGGTGGGGGGGGGGTGGGGGGGGTGGGGGGGGGGGGTGGGGGGATGGAGGAGCGGGTGGGGGGGGGGGGTGGTGGGGGGGGGGGCAGGGGCCGGGGGTGGGGTGGGACTGGGGTGGGTTGGCGGGGTCGAGAGAGGGGGGGGGGGTGGGGGGGGGGGGGGTGGGGGGGCGTTAGCAGGGGGGGTGGAGCGGGAGGGGGAGGGGTGGGCATGGGGGGTGGGGGCGGGTGGGGAGGGGGGGGGGGTTGGGGTTGGGGGGGGGGGTGGGGGTGGCGGGGAGGGGGTGGGGGGGGGGGGGGGGGGAGGGGGGGCGGGGGTTGGGGGGGGGGGTGGTAAGGGGGGTGGGCGGGTGGGGGGGGGGGGGGGGTGGGTGCGGGTGGGGGGGGGGGGGCGGGTGGGGGGGGGAGGGCGGGGGGGGGGGGGGGGGTGGGAGGGGGGGGGTGTGGGGGCGGGGGGGGGGAGGTGGGGGAGGCGAGTGTGCGGGTGAGGGGAGGGGGGGGTGGGGGCGGGGGGGTGGTGGGGAGGGGGGGAGGGGGGGGGGGGGGAGGGGGGGGGGGGGGGGGGGGGAGTGGGGGGCAGCGGGGGAGCGGTGTGGAAGGGTGGAGGCGGGTCGGGGGGGTGGGGGGGTGGGGGGGGGGGGGGGGGGGTTTAGGGGGGAGGGGAGGGGGGCGGGGGGGGGGGGGGTGGGGGGGGGGGGGGGGGGGGTGGGGGGTGGTGGGGGGCGTTGGGGGCTGGGGGGTGGGGGGAGTGGGCGGTGGGGGGGGGGGGAGGGTGGGGGGGGGGGCGGTGGGGTGGGGCGGGGGCGGGGGGCGGGGGGTGGGGGGGGGTGATGCGGGGGGGGGCGGGGGGCGGGGGGGGGGGGCGGGGGGGGAGGAGGGGGGGGGTGGGGGGGCGGGGATGGGGTGGCCGGGAGTGGGATGCGGGCGGGGGGGCTGGGGAGCGGGGGGGACGTGTGGGGGGAGGAGGGGGGGGAGGTTCGGGTGGGGGGGGGGGGGGGGGGAGTGGGTGGGGCGGGAAGGGGGATGGTGGGGGGCGGGGCGGGGGGGGGGGGGGGTAGGGAGGGGGGGGGACGAGGGGGGGGGGGGGGTGTGGGTGGGGCGTGGTGGGGCGGGTCAGGGGGGGGGGGGTGGGGGGGGGGGGGGGGGTGGGGGGGTGGTGGGGGGGGAGGGGGGTGGGGTGGGGGGGGGGGGGTGGAGGGGGGGGTGGAGTGGGGGGCGTGGGTGGGGGGGTTGGGGGGGTGGGGGGGGAGGTGGTGGGGGGGGGTGGGGTGGAGAGGGGTTGGGGGGGGGGAGGAAAGTGGGGTGGGGGCGGGGGGGGGGGGGTGGGGGGGGGGGAGGGGAGGGGGGGGGGGTGCTGGGGGGGGGGGGGGTGGGGGGGGGGGGGGGAGGTGGAGTGGTGGTGGGGGGGGGCGGGGGGGTGAGGGTGGGGGGGGGAGTGTGGAGGGTGGGGGGGGGGGGGCAGGGGGGGGGGGGGTGGGGGGGGGGGGGTGGGGGGGGGGGGGTGTTGGGGGGGGTGGGGGGGGGGGATGGGAGGGGGGGGGAGGGGGGGGGGGGGGTCGGGGGCGGTGGGGAGGCGGGGGGGGGTGGGGGGGGGGAGCGGGGGGAGAGGGGTGGGGGGGGGGGGCGTGGGGGCGGGGGGGGGGGTGGGGGAGGGGTTGGGGGGCGTGAGGGGAGCGCGGGGGGGGCTGGCGAAGGCGGGGGGGGGGGTTTGGGGGGGGTGGGGGGGGGGGGTGGGGGGGGGCGATGTGGGGGTTGGGGGGGTGCGGCCGGGGTGGGGGGGGGGGGGCGGGGGGTGGGTGGGGGGCTGTTGGGGAGTTGGGGGTGGGGGGGGGGGGGGGGGGGGGGGGGGGGGGGGAGGGGGGCGGGGGGCGTAGGGGCGTGCGGGATGGGGTGGGGGCGGGGGCGGTGGGGGTTTGCGGCGGGGGAGTGGGGGGGCGCGGGTGGGGGGGGGGGGAGGTGGGGGGTGGGGGGAGGCGCGCGGGGTGGGGGGGGGGTGGTGGGATGGTTGGGGGGGGGGCGGAGGCGCGGAGGGGGGGGGGAAGGGTGTAGTGGGGTGGGGGGGGGGGGGCGGGGGTGAGGGGGGGGGGGAGAGCTGGTGGTTGGGGTGGGGGGGGGGGGGGGGGGGGGGGGGTGGGGGGGGGGGGGGCGGGCGAGGTGCGGGCTCGGGGAGGGGGAGGGGGGGCCGGGGTTCGGGGGGGTGGGGTGGTGGGGTGAGGGTGCCGAGGGGGAGGCGGTGTGGGGGGGTTGGGGGGGGGGGAGGGGGGGGTGGGGGGGGGGGGGGGGGGTTGTGGGGGGGCGGGGGGAGGGGTGGTGGATGGGAAGAGGGGGGGGGGGGGGGGGGGGGGATGGGTGGGGGAGGGGGGGAGGAGGTGGGGGGTGGGGGATGGGGGGGTGGGGTGTGGGAGGTGGGGTGGGGGGGGGTGGTGGGGACGGGGGGGGTGGGGGTGGGGGGGGGGTGTGGGGGGTGGGGGGGGGGGGGGGGGGGGGGGGGGGCGTGGGGGGGGGGGGCCGGGGGAGGATAGGGAGGGGGGGGGGGGGGGGAGTGGGGGGGGGGGTGTGTGGGGTGAGGTTGGGGGTTGGGGGGGAGGGGGGGGGGGGGGGGGGGGGGTCGGGGGGGGCGGGGTGGGGGGAGGGGGGGAGAGCGGGTGATGCGGGGGTGGGGTGGGTGGTGGTGGGGGGGGGGGGGGGCGGGGTGGGGGTATGCGGGGGGAGGGGGGGGGGGGGGGGGGGGGGGAGAGGTGGGGGGGGGGGGGGGGGTGGGGGGGGGCGTGGGGTGGTGGGGGGTTTGCGGGGGCATGGGGGGGGGAGGGGGGGGAGGGCGGGTGGGTGAGTGGGCTGGGGGGGGGGCGGGGTAGGGGGGAAGCGGAGGGGGGGGGTGTGAGATGTGCGGGGGGGGCGGGTGGTGGGGGGGGCTGGAGGGGGGAGGGGGGGGGGATGGGGGGGGGGGGGGGGGGTGGAGGGGGGGGGGGGGGGGGGGGGGGGGCTAGGTGGGCGGAGAAGGGGGGGGGGGGGGGGGGGAGGTGGGGGGGGGGGGGTGGGGGGGGGGGGGGGGAGGGGCGGGGGTTGGGTGTGGGGGGGGTGGTGGAGGGGGGGTGGGGGGGTTGGGGGTTGAGGGGGGGTGGGGGGGGGGTGGGGGGCGGTGGGGCGGGGGGCGGTGGTTCGGGGGGGGGGGGGGGGTGGGGGGGGGGAGATGGAGTGGGGGGGTGGGGGGGGCGGGGGGGTGTGGGGGGCCCGGGCGAGGGGGTTGTGGGGGGGGGGGGGGGGGCGGGGGCGTTGGGGGGGAGGGGGGAGACGGGGGGGGGCACGGGGGGGGTGGGGTGGGGCGGGGGGGGACGGGCGTGGGGGGTGGGGGGGGGGGGGGGGGGGGGGGGGTGGGGGGGGAGGGGGGGGGGGGGGGGGGTGGGGGGGGGGGGGGGGGGGGGTGGGGGGGGGGGGGGGTTTGGGGGGAGGAAGGGGGATTGTGGGGGGGGGGGGGGGGGGGGGTGGGGGGGGGGGGGGGGGTGGGGGGGGGGGGGGCGGGTGGGGGTAGGTGGGGGCGGGGGGGCGCCTGAGTGGGGGGCGGCGGGTAGGTGGTGGCGGAGGTGTGGGGGGTGGTGCGGGGGAGGGGGGGGGGGAAGTGGAGGGGGGGGTGGGGGGGGGGGGGGGGGCGTGGGGGGGGGGGCGGGGGGGGCGGGGGGGGAGGGGGGGGGGGGGGGGGTTGGGGGGGGGGGGCGGGGGGCGGTAGCGGGGCGGGGTGGGGGGAGGGTGGGGGGGGGGGGTGAGTGGGGGGGGGGGGGGGGGCGGGGGGGGGGGGGTGGGGGCGGGGGGGGGGGGGGTGGTTGGGGAAGGTGTGGGGGGGGGGGGGGGGGGGGGGGGGGGGGGGGGGGGTCGAGGGTGGTGGGGATGGCGGGGGGGGGGGGGGTGGGGGGGGGTGTGGGAGGGCGGGGGAGTGGGGGGGGGAGTTGAGGCGGGGGGGGGGGAGGGGGGGGGGGGGGGGGGGGGCGGGTGGGGGGAGGGGGGGGGGTGGGGGGGCGGAGATGGGGGCGGGGGATGGTGGGGGGGGGGGGGGGGGGGGGTGGGGAGGTTGGGAGTGGAAGGGGGGCGGGCGGTGGGGTGGGGGGGGAGGGGGGGGGGGGCGGGGGGGGGGGGGGGCGGGGGGGGGGGAGGGGGGGAGGCGGGGGGGGGGGGGGGGGGGGGGGGGCGGGGGAGGGATGGGGGGGGGGGGGGGAAGGTGGGGGGGGGGTGGGTGGGGTGGTGGGGGGCGGCGGGGGGGAGTTGGTGGGGGGTGGGGGCGGGGGGGGGGGGGTGGGGGGGGGGGGGGGGGGGGGGGGGGTGGGGGGGGAGGGTGGGTGGGGGGGAGGGTGTGGGGTGGGGGTGGGGGGGGGGGTGGGTGGGGTTGGGGGGGGGGGGGGGTGCGCGGGGGGGGTGGGGCGGGAGGGGGGGGGGCGAGGGGGGGGGGCGGGGGTGGGGGGGTGGGGGGGGGAGGGGGGCGGGGGGGGGGGGGGGAGGGGGGGGGGGGGTGGGGGGGTGGGGGGGGGTGGGAGGGGGAGGGGGGGGGTGGGGGGAGGGGGGGGGGGGGGGGGGGGGGGGGGGGTGGGGAGTGGGAGAGGGGGGCGTGGGGGGCGGAGTATGGCGGGAGGGTAGGTGGGCGGGGCGTGGGGGGGCGGAAGGGTGGGGGGGGGGGGGGGGTGGGGGGGGGTGGGGGAGAGCGTGAGTGGGGGGGGTTGGGGTGGGGCGTGGGGTGGGGGAGCTGGGCGGGGGTTGGTGGGGGGTGGGGTGGGGTGGGGGGGGTGGGGGGGTGGGGGTGGGGGGGGGGGGGGGGAGGGGGGGGGGGGGGGGGGGGGGGGGGGTGGGTGGGTGGGGGGAGGGGGGGGGGGGGGGGGGGGGGGAGGGGGGGGGGGGGAGGGGGGGTTGGGGACGCGTGGGGGGGGGGGGGGGGGGGGGGGGGGGAGAAGGGAGGGGGTGGAGGAGCGGGTGGGGCGGGGGGAGGGGGGTGGGGCGGGGGGGGGTGCGTGGGGGGTGGGGGGGAGGGGTGGGGGGGTGGTGGGGGGGGGGTGTAGGGGGGGTGGGTGGGGGCGGGGGGAGGGGGGGGGAGGGCGTGTGGGGGTGAGGGGGGGGGCGGGGGGGTGGGGGTGTGGGGGGGCGGGGGGGTGCGGGGAGGGAGTGGGGTGGAAGGGGGGGGGGATGGGGGGGTGGGGTGGGGGGGGTGGGCGGAGCGGGGGTGGGGGGCGGCGGTGGACAGGAGAGGGTGCGGGTGGGAGGGGGAGGGGGGGGGGGGGGGGGGGGGGTTGGGGGGGGGGGGGGGGGGGGGGGGGGTGGGGGGGGGGGGGTGGGGGGGGGAGGCGAGTGGGGGGGGGTTGGGGTGGGGGGGGGGCTGACACGGACGGGGGCGTTGGGGGGTGGGGGGGGGAGGGGGGGGGGGGGGGGGGGGGCGGGGGGGGGGGGGGGGGGGTTGGGGGAGGGGGGGGGGGGGGGGGGGGGGGGGGGGTTAGGGGGGGGGGAGGGGGGCGGTCGGGCGATGGGGATGTGGGGGGGGGGGGGGGAGGGGGTGGGGCGGGGGGGGGGGGCGGGGAGCGTGTGGGGGGGGGGTGAGGGGATAAAAAAACTTCATGGGGGTGGGTGGGGGAGCGAGGGGGGGGCGAGGGGGGGGGGGGGGGTAGGAGGGGGGGGGTTTGGGGGGGGGGGGGGGAGGTGGGGGGGGTGGGGGGGAGGGGGGTTGGTGGGTGGGGGGAGGTGGGGGGGGGGAGGGGGAGTGTCGGCGGGGGAAGGGGGCGGGTTGAGGGGGTGCGGGGGGGGGAGTAGAGGGTGGAGGGGGAGGAGTCGGAAGGGGTGGGGGGGAGGGGGTGGGCTGGTGGGGGAGGGGGGCGGGGGGGGGGGGAGTGCGGGGGGGGGTGGGAGGGGTTGGAGGGGATGGTGGGAGGGGTGGGGGGGGGGGGAGGGGGGGGGGGGATGTGGGGGGGGGTGGGGGGTGGGGGGGGTGGGGAGGGGGGGGGGGTTGGGGTGTGGTGGGGGGCGTGGAAGCGGGGGGGCGGGGGGGGGGGGTGTGGGCGGGGGGGGGGAGGGGGTGGGGGTTGGGGGGGGGGGGTAGGGGTAGGAGCGAGGGGGGGGGGGCGGGGGGGGGGGGCGGTCTGGGGGGGGGGTGGGACGGCGGGGTGGGGGGAGGTTCGGAGTGGGGGGATGGTAGGGGGGGGGGGGTGTGTGGGGTGTGGGGGGGGTGCGGGGGAGGTGGGGAGGGGGGGGTTGGGGTGGGGCGGGGGTTGGGGGATGGGGGTTGGGGGGGGCGGGGGGGGAGTGGGGGGGGTGGGGGGGACGTGGGGGGGTCGGGGGGGGGGGGGGGGGGGGGGGTGTGGGCGGGGGGGAGGGGGGGGGGGGGGGGGGCGGTGGGGGGGGGGGGGTGCGGGGGGGGCGGGGGGGGCGGTGGGCGGGGGGGGGGGGGGGGGGGGCGGGGTACGGGGGGGTGCGGGGGGGGGGGGGGGGGGGTGGGGGGGGGAAGGGGGGGGGGTGGGGGCGGGGGGGTGGGGAGGGTGGGGGGGGTGGGGGGGGGGGTGGGGTGGGGGGGGGCGTGGGGGGGGGGGGTGGTGGGGGGGGGGAGGCGGAGGTGGTTGGGGGGGCCGGTAGTGGAGGTGGGGGGGCCGGGGGGGGGTGGGGGGGGGGGGTGGGGGGGGGGGGGGGGAGGGGTTCGGGGGGTGGGGCGGGTGGGGGGGGGGGAGGGGGGGAGGGGGGGGTGGGGGGGGGAGGTATGGGTGGGGGGGGGTGGGCGGAGGGGCGGGGGGGGGGGGTGGGGGAGGGGGGGAGGGGGGGGTGTGCGTGGGGAGTGGGGGGGGGGGGGGGGGGGGGGGGGGTAGGGGGGGGGGGGAGCGGGGGGGGCCGTGTGGAGAGGGGGTGTGGGGGGGGGGGAGGGGGGTGTGGGAGCGAGGGGGGGGGAGGGGGGGGTGGTTGGGGAGTGGGGGGGGGGGTTGGGGGGGGGGGTGGGGGCGGGAGGAGAGTGGGGTGGGGGGGTGGTGGGGGGGTGGGGGAGTGGGGGGGGGGGGGGTTGGTGTTTGGAGGGGGGTGGGGGGTGGGGTGGGGGGGTGCGGGCGGAGGCAGAGGGGGGGGGTGGGGGGGGGCTGAGTGGGGGGGGGGGGGGGGGGGGGGGGGGGGGGGGGGGGTGGGGGGGGGGGGGGGGTGGGGGGGGGGGGGGGGGGTGGAGGCGGGGGGGTGGGTGGGCGGGGGGGAGTGGGGGGGATGTGGGTGGGGGGGCGTGGGGGGTTGGTGGGGAGTTTGGGAGTCGTGGGGAGGGGGTGGGGGGTGGGGCGGGGAGGTGGGGGGTGGGGGAGGGGGGGGGTGGGGGTGGGGGCGCGGGAGGGGGGGGGGGGGGGGGGGGGGGGGGGGGGGGGGGGGAGTGGTGGGGGGGGGGGGGGGGGGGGCGGGGGGCGAGGGGGGGGGCGGTGGGTGGCAGGGCGCGCAAGGGGGGGGGGGGGTTATGGGTGGGGGTTAGGGTGGTTGGCGGGGGGGGGCGGGGGGGGGGGCGGTGGCGGAGGGGTGGGGGGGGGGGCGGGGGGTGGGGGGAAGGTGGGGGGTGGGGGGGTGGGGCGGGGGGGGGGTGGGGGGGGGGGGGGGGGGGGGGAGGAGGGTGGGTGGGGGGAGGCGGGGACGGGGGGGGGGAGGGGGGGCGGGGGGGGGGGGGGGGGAGGGGGGGGAAGGGGGGAGTGGGGGGGGGGGGGGGGGGAGGGGGGGGGGGGGGGGGGGGGGTGCGGGGGGGGGGTGGGGGGGAGTGGGCGGGGCGGGGGGATGGGGGGGGGGGGGGGGCAGGGGGGGGGGGGGGGGGGGGGGTAGGTGAGTGGTTTAAGGCGGGGGGGGGTTGGGCGGGGGCGGGGAGGGGGGGGGGGGAGTTTGGGGGGAGGGGAGGTGGTCGGGGTGGGCGGGGGGGGAGGGGGGGGGTGGGGGGGGGGTGGCGGGGAGGGATTCGGGGGGGGGGGGGAGGGGGGTGGGGGGGGGGGGGGGGGGTGGGGGGTGGGGTGGCGGGGGGGGGGGGGGGGGGGGGGGCGTGGGGGGGTGGGTGTGCGGGGGGCGCAGGGGGGGAGGGGGGAAGGGGGGGGGGGGGAGAGGGGGGGGGGGGGGGGGGGGGGGGTTGGGGTGGGGGGGTTGGGGGGGGGGGGGGGGGGGGGGGGGGGGGGCGGGGGGGGTGGGTGGGGGGGGGGGGGTGGAGGGGTATGGGGGCGCGGGGTGGGGCGGAGGGGGCAAGGTTGGGGGGGGGGTTGGTTGGGGGGGGGGGGGGTGGGGGGGGGGGGGGATAAGGGGGATGGGTGGGAGAGCGGGATGGGGGGGGCATGGTGTGGGAGGGGGGGGGGGGGGGGGGGGTTGGTGTGGGGGTGGGGGGGGTGGGGGGTGGGAGGAGGCGGGGGGGGGCGTGGTAGGGGGCGGGGGGGAGGGGGGAGTGGGGGGGGGGGTGGGGGTGGTGGGGGGGGCGTGGGGGGGGGGGGGGGGGGGGGGGAGGGGGGGGGGTGGGGGGGGGGTGGGGGGGGGGTGGGGGACGGGGGGAGGGGGATGGGTGGTCGGGGGGGGGTGGGGGGGGGGGAGGGAGGGGGGGGGAGGGGGGTGGGTGTGGGGGGGGGAGGGGGGGTGGGGTGCGGGGGTGGGGGGGGGGTAGGGGGGGGGGCGTGGCGGGTGTGGGGTGGAGAGGTGGCGGGGGGGGGTGGGGCGGGGGAGAAGGGGGGGAGGGAGGGGGGGGAGGGGAGGGGGGAGGGGGTGGGGAGGGGGAGGGGGGGGGGGGCGGGGGGGTGGGCGGGGGGGGCTCGGGGGGGGGGGGTTGGTGGGGTGGGGGGGGCGGGGGGGGGGGGGGGTGGGTGGGCGTGAGGCGGGCGGAGTGGGGGGGGGGGGTGGGGGGGGGTGCGGGGGGGGGGGGGGGGGGGGGGGGTGGGGGGGGGGGGGGGGGGGGGGGGGGGGGGTGGTGGGGATGGGGGGGCGTGGGGGGGGGGGGGGGGGGTTGGGGGGGGGGGGGGGGGGTGGGGAGCGGGGGGTGGTGGTGGAGGGGGTGGTTGGGGGGGGGGGAGCGGGGTGGGGGGGGGGGGGGGGGGGGGGGGGGGGGGGGGGGGGGTTGGGGGGTATGGGGTGGGGTGCGGGGGGGGGGGGGATTGGGGGGGGGGGTGGGCGGGGGGGGTGAGTGGGGGGGGGGGGGAGGGTTGGGGCGGGCTGGGGGCGCGGCGGGAGGGGGGGGGGAGGGGGGGGGGGTGGGGAGGGCGAGGAGGGGGGGGGGGTGGGGGGGGTCGGGGGTGGGTGGGGGGGGGCGGAGGGGGATGGGTGGGGGGCGGGGGGGGCGGTCTCGGGGGCGGCGGGGGGGGGGGGGGGGGGGGGGGGGGGCGGGGGGTTTGGGATAGCTTGGTGGTGGGTTGGGTGGGGGCGGGGGGGGGGTGGGAGGGTGTGGGGGGGGGGGGGGGGGGGCTGTGGGGGGTTGGGGTGGGGTGGGGGGGGGGAGAGTTGGTGGGGGGGGAGGGGGGTGCTGGGGTGGGGGGGGGGGGGGGTCGGGGGATGGGTGGGGTGGGGGGGGGGGGGGGGGGGGGGAGGGGGGTGGGCGAGGGGGGTAGGGAGGTGGTGGGGGGCGGGCGGGAGTGAGGTTGTGGGGGTGGGGGGGCGGGGGGGAATGGGGGAGGGGGGGGGGGTGGGGAGGGGGGGGGTGGAGGGTGGGGGGGGAGGGGGGGGGGGTGGGGTGGGGGGGGGGGGCGGGGGAAGGGGGAGGGAGAGGGGGTGGGGGGGGGGGGCGGGGAGGGGGGGGGGAGGGGGGGGGGGGGGGGAGGGGGGGGGGTTGGGGGGGGTTGGGAGGGGGGGGGGGGGGGGGGGGGGGGTGGTGTGTGGGTGGGTAGGGGGGGGGAGCGGGGGAGGGGGCAGGGTGGGTGCGTGGAGGGGGTGGGGTAGGGGGGGGGGGGGGTGGGGGGGCGGGGGAGGGGGGTGGGGGGTGGAGGGGGGGGCGAGGGGGGGGGGGGGCGGGGGGGGGGTGGGCGAGGGGGGGGGTCGGGGGGGGGGGGGCGCGGAGGGAGGTGGGGGGGGGCGGTGAGCGGGGGGAGGGGGGGGGAGGGGGGGGGGGAGGGGCTCTGGAGGGGTGGTGGGGGTGGTGGGGGGGGAGGGGGGGTAGTGGTTGGGATGGGGGGGGGGGGGGAGGTGGGGGGTTGGGGCGGAGGAGGGGGGGAGGGGGGGGGCGGGAGGGGGGGGGGGAGCGCGGGGGGGGAGGGGTGGGGGCGGTTTGGCGGGAGAGGGGGGGGGGGGGGGGGGGGGGGGGGGGGTGAGGGTGGGGGGGGGGGGGGGGGGGTAGGTGGGGGGTGGGGGGGTGGGCGTGGGGGGGGGGGGGTTGGTGGGGGGTGAGGGGGGGGGGGGCGGTGCGGGGGGCGGGGGGGGAGGGGGGTGGTTGGGGAGGAGGGGGTGGGGGTGGGGGGGCGGGGGTGGGGCAGGTGTGGGTGGGGGAGAAGGCGGGGGGTGGGCGGCGGGGGAAGGTCCGGGGGGGGGGGGGGTAGGGGGGGGCGGGTTGGGGGTGGGGGGGCGAGGCGGTGGTGGTGGGGGAGGAGGGGGGGCGGAGGGGTGGGGGGGTGTGCAGGGGGGGGGGGGGGGGTGGGGGGCGGGGGGGGGGGGGGGGGGGGGGGGTGTGGGGGATGGGGGGGGGGGGGTGGGTAGGGGGGGGGGGGGCGCGAGGTCGGGTGGGGGTGGGGGGTGGGGTGGGGGGGGGGGTGGGGGGCCCGGGGGGGGGAGGGGGGGGGGGGGCGGGGGGGCGGGGGGTCGAGGGAGGTGAGGGTTGGGGGTGTGAGGGTGGGCAGGGGGTGAGGGGAGAGGGTGGGGGGGGCGGGGGGGGGGGGGGGGGGGGGGCGGCGGGGGGTGAGGGGGGGAGGGGTGGTTGGGGGGGGGGGGGTGGGCGTCCGTGGGTCGGGGGGTGGTGGGCTGGAGGGGGGAGGGGGGGGTGAGGGGGGTTCGGGGGGGGGGGTGCGTGGCATGTGGGGGGTGGTGGGGGGGGGGGGGGCGGGGGGGGGGGGGGGAGCTGGGGGGGGTGCCGGGGCGGTGGGTCAGGGGGTAGGCGGGGGGGGGGGGGGGGTGGAGGGGGGGTGGTCGGCGGGGGTGGGGGGGAAGGGGGCGGGGGGGGGAGGTCGGTGGGGGTGGTTGGGTTTGTGGGGGGGGCGCGGGCGGGAGGGCGGCGGGGGGCGGGCGGGGGGTGGGGGTGGGGTTTTGTTGGGTTGGGTGGGGGGGGGGGGGGGGGGGTAGTGGTGCGGACAGGGGGGGGTTGGGGAGGGGTGGGGGGGGGCGGTGCGGGGGGGGGAGGGGCGAGGATGGGGGGGGGGGGGTGTTGGGGGCGGGGGGGGGAGCGGGGGTGGGGGCGGGGGGGGGAGGGGGGGGGACGGGGGGGGGGGGGGGTGGGGGGGGGGGGGGGGGGGTTGCGGGGGGGGGGGGGGGGGGTGGGCTGAAGGGGGCGCGGGTGGCCTGGTTGGGGAGTGGGGGGGGGGGGGGTGGGGGGGAGGTTGGGGGGGGGGGGGGGGGGGGGGGGGGGGAGGGGTGGGGGGGGGGGGGGGGGGGGGGGGCGGGGGGGGTCTGGGGGTGTGGGGAGGGTGTTGGGGGGGGGGGGGGGGTCGGGAGGGGGGGGGGGGGGGGGGTGGGGGGTGGGTTGGGGGGGGGGGGGGGGGGGTGTGAGGTGGGTGAGGAGGGGTGGGGAGGGGGGGAGAGGGGTGGGGGGGGGGGGGGGGGGGGGGGGGGGGGGGGGGGGGGGGTGGGGGTGGGGGGGGGGGGGGGGCGGAGGGGGGTGGGGTGGGGGGGCGGGGGGGGAGGGGGGGGGGGGGGGTGGGGGTGGGGGAGGGGGGGGTGGGGGGGAGGGGGGTGGGGTTGGGGGGGCGCGGGGGGAGGGGGGTGGGTGGGGGGGGGGCGGGGGTGGGGGTGAGGGGGGGGAAGGGGGCAAGGGGAGGGGAGGGGGGGGGGCGGGGGGGGGGTGGGGGGGTGGGGGGCGGGAGGGGCGGGGGGGGGGGGGGGGGGGGGGGGGGGGGAGGGGGGGGGGGGGGTGTAGGGGGGGGGGGTTGGGGGGGGGCGGGGGGGGGGGGGGGTGGGCGGGGGGGGGGACGGTGGGGGCTTGGGAGAGGGCGGGGGGGGTGGGGGGGGGGGGGGGGGTGGGGGTGGGGGTGGCGCGGGGGGCGTGGCGGCGGGGGGGGGGGTGGTGGGAGTGGGGGGGGGGGGGGCGGCGGGGGGGGGGTGGGGGGGCGGGGTGGCTGGGGGACGGGGGTAGGGTGGGGGGGGCGGGGGCGGTGGAGGGGGGTGGGGGGAGCGGGGGGGGGGTGTGGGGTGGGGGAGTGGGAGTGGGGGGTTTGGGGGGGGGGGGGGAGTGGGGGTTGGGGGGGGGGTTGAGGGGGGGGGGGGGGTGGTGGGGGGGGGAAGGGGGGGGGTGGGGGGGGGGCGGGGAGGGGATGGGGGGGGTTAGGGGGGGGGGGGGGTGGGGGGAGGGCTGGGTGGGGGGTTTGGGGGGTGGGGGGGGAGGGGGGGGGGGGGGGGGGGGGGGGGGGTGGGGGGGGAGGGAGAAGGGAGGGGGGGGGGGGGGGGGGGGAGGGGGGAGAGTGGGGGGGGGTGGGGTGGGGTGGGGGGCGGGGGGTGGTGGGGGGGGGGGGGGGGCGTGGGGAGTGGTGCGGGGGGGGGTGAGGTCAAGGGGGGTGGGGGTGTGGGGGTTGGGGGACGGGGGGAGGGGTTGAGGGGTGGGGGGGGGGGGGGGGGGTCGGGGGGGGGTCTTGTGGTGGACGGGGGGGGGGGTGTGGGGGGTGGGCGATGGGGGGGGGGGGAGAGGGGGGGAGGTGTGGGGGGGGGGGGGGGAGGGGGGGGGGGGGGGGGGGGTATGGGGGAGGTAGCGGGGGAGGGTCCGGGGGGGGGGGTTGGGGGGTGGGGTTGGGGGGGGGGGGGTGGAGGGGGCGGGGGGGGACGGGGGGGGGTCGGGGGGAGGGGGGGGTGGGGTGGGGGTGGGTGGTGGGGTGGGGAGGGGGGGGGGAGGGGGGGTGGGGGGAGGGGGAGGGGGGCGGCGGTGGGTGGGGGGGGGGGGGTGGGGGTGCTGGGCGGGGGGGGGGGGGGAGTGGGTGGTGGGGGTAGCGGGGGGGTGGGTGGGGTGCGGGGGGGGGGGGGGGGGGCGTGGGAGGGGGTGGGGGTGGGGGGGAGGGTTGCGAGGGCGGGCGTCTGGGAGGACGTAGGGGGGCGGGGGGGGGGGTGGTTGGGCGGGAGGGGGGGGGGGGGAGGGGTTGGGTGGGCGTCGGGGGGGGGCGTGGAAGGTGCGGTTGGGGGGTGGGAGGGGGGGATGGGGCGGGGGAGCGGGGGGGGAGAGGGGGGGGGGTGGGGGGGGGGGGGAGTGGGGGGGGGGGGGGAGGGGGGGGGGGGGGGGGGGTCGAGGGGGTTCGGGGTGGGGGGGGGGGGGGGGGGGGGGGTGGGGATGTGTGGGTGGGGGGGGGGTTGGGGGGGGGTGGTGTGGGGGTGGGTGGGGGGGGGGGGAGGGTGGTGGGAGGGTTGTAGGGGGGGGGGGGGGACACGCGGGGGGGGGGGCGGTAACGGGCGAGCGGGGGCGTGGGGGGTGGGGGCGTCAGGGGGGTGGGGGGGGGCGGGGGGGGAGGGGGGGTGGGGTGGGTGGGCGGGGGCGGGGTGGGGGGGGGTGGCGGGGGGAGGTGGGGGAGGGGCGGGGGGGGGGGTCGTGGGGGGGCTAAGGGTGGGGGGGTGGAGGTTGGGGGGGGGGGGGGGGGGGCGCGGGGTGGGGGGGGGGCCGGGTGGGGGGGGGGGGGAGGAGGGGTGGGCGGTGGGTGGGGGGGGGGAGGGGGTGGGGGCGAGGTTGGGGTGGGGGGGGGTGGGGTGGGGGGGGGCAGGCGGGGGGGGGGGGGAGGGTGGTGGGGGGGGGGTGGGTGGGGGGGGGTGGGGGGGGGGGGGGGGGGTGGGGGCGGGGGGGGGGGGGGGCGGGGAGTTGGTGGGGGGGGAGTTGGTGGGGGGGGGGGGGGTTGGCGGGCGGGGGGGGGGGGGGGGGGGTAGGGAGGGGGGGGGTGGGGGGGTGGGAGGTGGGGGGAGGGGGGGGGGGGGGGGTGGGGGGGGGGGTGGGGGGGGGGGGGGGG
>BQNB010033516.1:30000-52264 GCA_026074375.1 Tanacetum coccineum
TTTTGTTGTTTTTTTTTTTTTTTTTTTATTTTTTTTGGTTTTGTTTTTTTTTTTTTTTTTTTTTATTTTATCTTTATTTTGTTTTTTTTTTTTTTATTTTTGTTTTTTTTGTTTGTATTTTGTTTGTTGTTTGTTTTGTAGTGGCGTTGGGGGTGGTTGTGGTTGTGTGTGGGGTTTTGTGTTTGTGGTGGTGGTGTTGGGTTTTTGTAGGTGTGCGTGTTGGGAGGGGGGGGGGGCGGGGGGGTGGGGGTGGGTGTGGGGGTGGGTGTGGGGGGCGGTGTTGGGGGGGTTGGGGTGGGTGGGGGGGGGGGGTGGGGGGGGGGTGGGGGGGTGGGGGTGGGGGGGGGGGGGGGTGGGAGGGGTCGAGGGAGGGGGTTTGGGTCGGTGGGGGGGGGGGGGGGGGGTGGGGTGGGGGGTGGGGGGCGGGGTTGGGGGGTGTGGTGGGGGGGGGGGGTGGGGGGGTGTGGGGTGGGGTGTTTCGGGGTGGGGGGGGGTGGTGGGGTGGGTGGGGGGGGGGGTTGGGGGGGGGTTGTTGGTGTGGGGTGGCTGGTGGGGTGTGGGTGGGGGTGGTGGGGGGGGTGGGTGGGGGAGGGGTGGGGGGGTGTGGGGGGTTAGGGGTGGGTGTGGGGTGGTGTGGGGGGGTGGTGGGGGGGGGGGGGGAGGGGGGCGGGGGGTGTGAGGGAGTGGGGCGGGGGGTTGGGTGTGTGGGGCGTGGGGGAGGGGGGGGTAGTGTGGGGGTGTGTGTAGGGGGGTGGGGTGGGGGTAGGGGTTGGGGGGTGTGGTGGCGTGGGGGGTTGCGGGGGGGAGGGGGGGGGGGGTGGTGGTGGGGGGGGGTGGGGGATGGTGGAGTGGGGTGGGTTGGTGGGGAGGGGTGGTGGGGTTTGTTTAGGGTTTTGGTGGGGGGGGGGGGTGGGTGGGCTGTGGCGTGGTGGTTGTGTTGGGGGGGGGGGGGTGGGGGGGGTTTGGGTGGGGGCGGGTGTTGTGGGGGGGGTGGGGGAGAGTTGGGGGTTGGCGGGCGTTGGGGCGTGGGGAGAGGGGTTGGGTGTGTGGGGGGTTGGGGTGGTTGGGGGGGTTGTGGTGGGGGCTGTGGGGTTCGGTGTTGGTGGTCGGGCGTGGGTGGTGGGGGGGTGGGGGGGTGGTCGGGTGGTGGGGGGGTGGGGGGGGGGGGTGGGGGCGGGTGGGTTGTGGGGTTGGGGGCTGGGGGTGGGAGGGGTGGGTGGGTTGGTTGGGGGGGAGGGGTTGTTGTGGGGGTGGTCGTGGTGGTTTGGGTGTGCGGGGGGTGATGGTTGGGGGGTTGGGGTGGGTGTGGGCGTGTGGGTGGGGGGGTGGTTGGTTTTGGGTGTGGGGGGGGTGTGGGGGGTGGGTGGGTTGGGGGGGGGGGGGGGGGGGGGGGGGGGTGTTATTGGGGAGGGTGGGGGGGGGTGTGTAGGGGGGGGGGGGTGGGGGGGGTGGGGCGGGGGGGTTGGGGGGGGGGGGGGGGGGTGGGGGGAGGGGGGGTGGGTGGGGTGGGGGGGGGGGGTAGGGGGGGGGCGGGGGGGGGGGGGGGGGGGGGAGTTGGGGGGGGGTGGGGGGGGTGGGGGGGGGTGTGGTGGGGGGGGTGGTGGGCGTGGGGGGTGGGGGGAGGTTGGGGCGGGGGGGGGGGGGTGGGGGGGGGGGGTGGTGGTGGGGGGGTGGGTGGGGGGGTGGGGGAGGGGGGTGGTGGGCTGGGTGTCTGGGGTAGGGGTTGGGGGGGGGGGGGGGCGCGGGGGGGGGGGGGGGGGGGGGGGGGGGGGGGGGGGGGGGGGGGGGAGGGGGGGGTGGTGTATGGGGGTGGGGGGGGGGGTGGGGGTTGGGGGGGGGGGGGGGGGGGGGTGGGGGGGGGTGGGTGTTGGGGGGGTTGGGGGCGGGGGGGTTGGGGTGATGTGGGTGGGGGGGAGGGGGGGGGGGGGGGGGGGGGTTGGGGGGGTGGGTGGGGTGGTTGGGGGGGGGGGGGGGGGGGTTGTGTGGTGGCGGGGGGGGGGGGGGTGTGGGGGGGGGGTAGGGGGGGGGGGGGGGGGGTGGCGGGGGGGTGGGTGGGGGCTGGGGGGGGGGGGAGGTTGGTGGGGGTGGGGGTGTTGGGGGGTGGGTGGGTGGCGGGGGGTGGGTGGGGGGGGGGGGGGGTTTGGGCGGGGGGGGGGGCGGGAGGTGGGGGGGGGTGGGGGGGGGTGGGGGGGGGGGGTGTGGGGGTCTGTTTGGGTGGGGTTGGGGGAGGGGGTGGGGTGGGGGGGGGGGGAGGGCGGGGGTGGGGGGGGGGGAGGGTTGGTGATGTTGGGGGGGGGGGGTGTGGGTGGCTGGTGGGTTGGTGGGGGGGGGGGGGGGGGGGGGGGGGGGGGGGGGGCGTTGGGGAGGCGTGGGGGGGGGGGGGGGGGGTGGGGGGGGGAGGTTGGTGGGGGGGGGTGTGGCGGGGGGGAGGGGTGGGGGGGGGGGGGGGGTGTGGCGGGGGGGGGGGCGGGTGGGGGGGGTTTGGGGGGGGTGGGGGTGGGGGGGGGGGGGGGGTGGGGTGGGGGGGGGTGCGGGAGGGAGTGGGGGGGGGGGGGGGGGGAGGGGTGGGCGGGTGGGGGGGGGGGGGGGGTCGGGGGTGTGAGGGGGGGCGGGGGGTGGGGGGGTGGGGGGCGGGGTGGGGGCGGTGGGGGGGGGGGGGGAGGGGGGGGGGGGGGGGGGTGGAGGGGGGGGGGGGTTTGGGTGCTGGGGGGGGTGGGGGGAGGGGGGGGGGGGGGGGGTGGGGGGGGGTGGGAGTGGGGGGTAGGAGTGGGTGGGGGTGGGTGGCGTGGGGGAGGGGGGTGGGTGGGGGTGTATATGTGTGGGGTGGGTGTTTTTGTGGTGCGGGTGGGTGGTGGGGGGGGGTTGGGGGTTTGGGGGGGGTGGAGGGGGGGTGGGTGTGGGGGGGGGGGGGGGGGGGTGGTGGGGTGAGGGGGTTTTTTTTTTGTGTGTGTTTTGGTTGTTTGGGGTTATGGTGAGGGTGTGGGTTGTGTTTGGGGTGGGGTGGGGGGGGGTTTTTTTTGGGGTGGGGGGGGTGTGCGTTGTGGGGTGTGGTTGGGTGTTGTGTGTGGGTGGGGCTGGTGTCGTGGGTGGTGCGTGGTGTGTGATTGGGGTGTGTTAATGGGGGTGGGGGGGGGTGGGTGGGGGTGGGGGTTTGGGGGGTGGGTGGGGGGGGGGTAGGTGGGTGGGGGGTTGGGGGGGGGTGGGCGGGGTGGGGGGTGGGGGGGTGGTGGGGGGGGGGTGGGGGGGGGGGTGGTGGGGTGGGGGGGGGGGGGGTTGGGGGGGGGTGGGGTTGTATTGGTGGGGTGTTGGGTCGGGTAGGGGGGGTGGGGGAGGGGTGGGGGTTTGTGGGGGGGTGGGGGGTGGGATGGGTGGGGGTTTGGGTGTGGGTGTTTGGGGGGTGGGTGGTGTTGTGGGTGGTGGGGGAGTGGGGGGGTTGGGGGGGTGTGGGGTGGTTGTCGGGGGTTGGTGGGGTGTTGGTGGCTGGGTTGTGGGTGTTGGGGGTGTTGTGTGTGGGGGTGGTCGGGTGTGGTGGTTGGGTGGGTGGGTTGTTGGGTGTTGGGTTGTGGGGTGGGTTGTGTGGTGTGTTTGTTGGGTGTTGGTGGGTTGTTTGTTGGTATGGTTTTGGTGTGGGGTCGTGGGGGTTTTGGTTTGGTTGGGGTGGGGGGTGTGGAGGGTTGTTGTGTGAGGGATTTTGGTTGTGGGTGTTTTTTTGTTTTTTTTGTTGGTTGGTTGTGTTGGGTTTGGGTTGTGGGGGTGTGTGGGTGGTGTTGGTTGGGAGTTGTGTAGGGGGGTGGGGGTGTGGGGGAGTGGGGGTTGGTTTGGGATGGGTTGGGTGTGGGGGTGTTGGACGTTGTTTTGGTTTTGTGTGGTGTGGTTTTGGGAGGGGTGGGTTTTTTTGGTTGGGTGGTGGTGGTGGGTTGGTGGGTGTATTTGGTTGGTTGGTGGGGTGTGGGTGGGGGGGGGTGGGGGGGTGTGGGGGGTGGGGGGGGGGGGGGGGGGTGGGGGGGGGGGGGCGGGGGGGGGGGGGGGAGCGGGGTGGGGGTGGGGGGGGGGGTGGGTGGGGGGGGGGGGGGGGGTGCGGGGGCGGGGGGTGTGGGGGGGGTGGGGGGGGGGGAGGGGGGGGGGTGCGGGGGTGGGGGGGGAGGGGGGGGGGGGGTGCGGTTGGGGGGTGTGGGGGGGTGGGGGTGGGTTGTGGGGGGGGGGGCGGGGAGGTGTTGTAGGAGGGCGGTGTAGTGGGTGTGAGGGTTTGGTTGTTGGGGGTGGGGGTGGGCGGGAGGTGGTGTGTTTGAGGTGGGTTTTGTGGTGTGTTGGGGTTGTGGTGTGGGTCGTGGTTGTGGGTGGGTGCGTGGTGGGTGGGGAGGGGGGGCTTTGTGGTAGTGTTGGGGGTGAGGTGGGTGGGGGGTGGGGGTGGTTGGGTTTGGTGGGGGGTGGGGTGTGGGCGGGGTGTGAGGTTATCTGAGGGGTTGTTGGGAGAGGGTGTGGGTTTGTGTGTGGGGGTTGGGGGTTGTTTGTGTGTGTGTGGTGTGGTTGGGGGGTTTAGGCGGGGGGTTGGTGTTGGGGGGTGGGGGGGGTGGGGGAGTGGTGGTGGGTTTGGGGGGGGTGGGTTGGTGGGGGGGGGTGGGATGGGGTCGGTGTGCGGGGGAGGGGGGGTGATTGTGTGTGGGGGGGTGGTGGGGAATGGAGGGGCTTTTGGGGGGGGGGGGGTTAGGGGGGAGGGGTGGGGGGTGGAGGGTTGGTGTGGTGGGTGGGTGGGGGAGGGTGGGGTTGTAGGGGGGGGGTTTGGGCGGGGGGGTTGGGTGGGGGGTGGGTTGGGGGTTGGGGGTGGGGTGTGGGGTTTGTGGGGGGTGGGGTGGTGGGTGGAGTGCGGGGTTGTGGGGTGGTGTGGTGGGAGGGGTGGGTGTGGTTGGGGGTGTTGTTGGGGGTGGGAGGGTGGCGTGGTGGGGGGAGGGGCGGGGTGGGTGTGGGGTTTATGGGGGGAGGTGTGGGGGTGGTTGGTGGTTTTTGGGGTGTGGAGGGGTTGGGGTGTGGGTGTGGGTGGGTGGGGGGTGGGGGGCGGTTGGGGAGGGGGTTCTTGTGGGGTGGTTGTTGTTGGTTTTGGGTGGGTTGGGAGGGGTTTGTGTGTGTGTTGGTGGGGGGGTTTTGTGTGATGATTTTTAGGTGTGTGGGGTTGTTGGGGGGGGGGGGTTGATTGTTGTGTAGTTATGGTTGTGGGTTGTGTGTGGTGTTTGTGATTTGGTTTGGTTTGGTGGTGGTTTTTTTGTTGGTTGGTAGGGGGGAGTGTTTTTGTGGGGTTGTTGGGTGGTTTTTTTGGTGGGTTGGGTGGTCGGGGGTGGGGGGTGGGGTGGTGTGTGTTGTGTTGGTGGGTGGTTTGGTGTTGGGTTGTGGGGGGGTGTGTGTTTGGTGTGGTGGGGGGGTGGGGTTTTTGTTTTTTTTGTTGGGTTGTGGGGTGGGGGGTTGGGGGGGGGTTTTTGGTTGTGGTTGGCGGTGGGGGGTGGGTTTGGGTGTGGTTTGGTGGGGGTGGGAGTTGGGGTGTTTGGTAGGGTCGGGTGGGGTGTTGGGGGGTGCGGGATGGGAGTGGTGGGGGGGGGTGCGGGGGGGGGGGGGTTGGGGGGGGTGGATGGTGGGGGGGGGGTTGGGTAGTTGGGCGTGGGGGGTGGGGGGGGGGTGGGGGGAGTCAGCGTTGGGGTTGGTGGGCTATGGGGTTGGTGGGGTCTGGGGGAGTGGGGGTGGTGGTGGGGTGGGGGGTGGGTGGGTGTGGTTTGTGTGGGTTTGGGGGGGGGTGTGTTGGTGTGGGGTGGGCGGGGTGTTTGTGTTTTGTGTTTTGGTTGTGGTTTGTGGGGTTTTTTGGGGGGGCTTGTGGGGTTGGTTTTTTGTTGGGGTTGGGGGAGTGGGGGGGGGGGGTGGGGGTTGGGTTGGTGTGGGGGGGGGGTGGGGGGGGTTGTTGGATTGTTGTGGTGGGTTTGGTGGTGTGGGGTTGCTGGGGGTGTGGGGTGTTTGTGGGGTGGGGGGGTGGGGTGGTGTGGAGGGAGTGGGTGGGTGTTGGGGGGTCGGGTGGGGGTGGGGGGGGCGGGGTGTGCGTGTGTTGGGGGGAGCGGGGTGGGTGGTGGTGTGGGTGGGGGTTGGTGGTGAGTGGGGTTTTGGGTGGTTGGGGGGGGGGGGGTTGGGGGGGGGTGGTGGGGGGGCGGTGGGTTGTTGTGGTGGGGGGTTTGTGTTGGGTTAATTTTTGTGGTTGGGGGGGGTTGGGGTGGGGGGGAGGGGGTGTGGGTGGGGGTAGTGGGTGGGGGCGGAGGGGGGGGAGTGTGGGTAGTGGGGGGGGGGGGGGGAGGTGTGAGTGGTGGTGGGTTGGTGGTGGGTGTGGGGGTGGGTTGGGCGGGGGGGTGTGTTGGGGGTTGTGTGGTGGGGGGTGGGTGTGGGGTTGTGGTTTGTGTTTTTTGGTTGGGGGTGTTGGTTTTTGTTTGGTTGGTTATTGGTTTGGTGGTGTGGTGGGGGCGGGGTGTTGGTTGTGGGTTGGGGGGGGGGTGGTGGGGTTGGTATGGTTGTGGGGGGGGGGTGGGGGGAGGGTGTTGGTTGTGTGTTTGTGGTTTGTTTTGAGGTGTAGTGGGTCGGGGGGTTGTCGTGTGTTTTTTTTGTTTTTTTATTTTTTTTTTTTTGTTGATTGTTGGTGTGTGTTTGTGGGGTGGTGGGGGTTGGGTTGGTGGGTTGTTGTTTTTTTTTTATGTTTTTTTTTGTTTTTATTTGTGTTTTTTTTTTTTTTTTTTTATTTTTTTTTTTATTATATTTTATTTTTTTTTTTTTTTTTTTTTTTTTTTTTTTTTTTTTTTGTTTTTTTTTTTTATTGAATTTTTTTTTTTTTTTTTTTTTTTTGTTGGGTTCGTTTTGTTTGTTTTTGGTGTGTTTTTATTTTGTGTTTTTTTTATTTTTTTTTTTTCTTTATTTGTTTGTTTGTTTGTTAGTTTTTTTTTGGTTTGTGTTTTGATTTTTTGTTTTTTTTTTTTTTATAGCTGGTGTTTATTTTGTTGTTTTTGTTTTTGATTTTTTGTTTGTTTTAATTGTTTGTTTGGGGTTCTTTTTTTTTTGTTTTTTTTTTGTTGTATTGTCGGTTGTTTTGGCTTTTGTTTATTTTGGTTTTTTGTTTTGGTTTTTTGTTTGTTGTTTTTTTGGTTTGTGTTGTGGTTTGGTGTTTTTGTTGTTTTTTTTTTTTTGTTTTTTTTTTTTGTGTTTGTGGATTTTTTTTTTTTTTTTGATTTTGGTGTTTTTGGTTGTGTTGGTGTCTTTTGTTGTTTGTTTTGTGGCTGTTTGTTTGGTCTGTGTTTTTTTATTTTTTTTTTATTTGTTTTGTTGGTTTGTGGTGTGTTTTGTTTTGTGGGTTGAGTGTTTTATGTGTTGTTTGTTTTTTTTTATTTTTTTTTTTTGTTTTTTGTTGTTTTTTGTGTTTTTTTCTTTGTTTTTATTGTTGTTTTGTTTTATGTTTTTTTTTGTGAGTTTGGTAGTTGGCGTTGGTGTTGCTTTGGTTGCGTTGTGTGGGGAGTAGGAGGTGGTGTTTGTAGTACCCGTATGGGCGGGGGGGGGGGTGGTGGGGTGGGGGCGGGGTGGGGTTGGGGGGGGGGGGTTGGGGGGTGGGTTGGTGTTGTGTGTGTGTGTTGGGGGTGGGGGGGGGGGCGGTGATTGTTTTTTTTTTTGGGGGTGGGTTATGTGGGTGTTGGTTGTTTTGGGGGGGTGGTGGGGGGGTGGGGTTTGGGTGGGTTTTGTAGGTGGGGTGGGGAGTGTTTGTTGTGTGGGGTGGTATGTTTTGTTTTTGGGGGTTGTGGGTCGTGTGTGGTTGGGTTTGTTGGCTGTTTGGGGGGGTTTTATTCTTTTTTGTTTTTTTGTGTTTTTTTTTTTTTTTTTTTATTTTGTGTTCTTTTTTTTGGTTGTTGTTGTGTGTTTTTTATGTGTTTTTTTTATTTTTGTATTTTTTATTTTTTTGTTTTTTTTTTTTTTTTTTTTTTTTTTTTCGATTTTTTTTTTTATTTTTTTTTTTTTTTATTTTACTTGTTTATTTTTTTTTTTTTTTTTTTTTTTTTTTTTTTTTGTTTTTTGTTTTTTTTTTTTTTATTTTTTTTTTTGTTTTTTTGTTTTTTTTTTTTTTTTTTTTTTTTTTTTCTGTGGTTTTTTCTTTTTATTTTTTTATTTCTTTGTTTTTTTTAGCAAAAATATTCCTGTGAAAATGGTTGTACTTAATTTAATAAGTAGATATTACATTGATGACAATTGCATCTAATTTAATAGATGGATATTTACATTGATGAAAATTGTGGGTTGTTATATTTGATGATTCGAAAAGTAAAACTAGTGATGAAATAGGGCGTAAAATCATGATTTTAAACTATATCGGGTATGGATTTGTATATGTTATGGGTCAAATCTTTCCATGTTACCTACTGAGATTTTTGGATTAAATTGATGATAAGACTTGTATAATATGATTTTGGGAGTTGGTTGGGTCATTTTTGCATTATGGGTTAGTAGTTTGACTTGTTTTAGTCAAAAGGAAATTTCAATCAGCCCACTAATTTATTTTTGTGTCGTATTGATTGGGGTGTAAGTTGATGATAAAAATGTGTTTTGACATGGTTTAAGATTCTAAAGTCAAGTGATTTGAGTCTAGTTTCCATAAATGCAAGGTTTGTAAAAATATGAGGTCATTTAGTTAGTGAAAGTTGTAAAATGGTGAAAGGTGTTAAATCTGTCCAAAAATCTGTTTTCAACCCTTGTACTAAAATGACTACAAATCATAAACTATGATAAATCTATCCTTAAAACTGATAAGGGAGACACTTGTAAGGGTTATTTATAGTATCCCATTGGCCTAACTTAAATAACCTTGATTTAGACCCTCTGATCATCAAAATACTTTTATATGTCCAGATTTAACCATTTTCGGAGTCTGGTCGATTAGATTGGGTAAAAGACTTTTATAGAATCCGCGAAAACCCTAGGAGATACCCAAGACACTATATTTTGATATATTGGAAGTGCTTGAGTAGTGGGCAAGTTTAACTTGGTAATTTGGTTGTCCGTTACGACTTAAAATTTTGGGACAGTTTTTGGTTTTTGAGACAATAGGCATAAAGTGTATTTAACGACGAAACTAGTATTTTGACTTAGCAATATTTTTCATCGAGTCCGAGCATATCGTTGGGAGTCTAATAAGTGTCACATTCTGTTTATAGGTCAATTGTAGAGGCACACATTCATTGGGTTCCTAGGTCGTTTCTTGGTTAACGTCATTCTCGCACTCGTATACTACCTTTTTAAAGTGAGTTCACGGCCCCTCTTTTAAGTTGTTTTATACGTTTTTGGGGTTGAATACATTATTGATATTGCCATATGAACTACTTAAATTTTATGAAGTACTTGAATTATATTAGACTATATTAGACTATTTTGACATTTTGAACTATTTGGACTAAATAGACTTTCTGGAATAAATGGGCTTTTCAGACTAAATGGACTTTTTGGACTATTTAGATTAAATAGGCTATTTTGATCTTTTGAGCTATACTGGACTATTGGAAATTCCTTCGAACTTGATAAGTACTTTTGAGTATTCGCAAGATCCTCGTTTTCTCGCTTTCTATTTTAGGGACTTTTGCATACAATGAACCGATTTAAAATCTATCATTTGTCATATTAAGACCTTGCGTATTGTTTTATATATGTGTGACTTTACTAAATTGAGCTTTGTGTATTATCTTATGATATACGTATGATTTGTACATTGTTAAACTTCACATATTATTTTTATAATATGTAAGACTTGGTTAATATTAAACCTCACGTATTATACCTCTAATACGTGTGACTTTTATTTAAACGAGACTTGTGTATTCTATGTGAATATGTAAGGTGCATGGATATAGTGTTAGGTGTTTGGGATCCTGTTCTTTCCCCACCTGTCTAAGTCCCCCTTGATTGGGTTCCTGTTCTTACCTAATTATACGTACTTGTTGCGCTCCACCGAACATGAGTGTAGATATTATGGGTAGTGCTATTTGAGGTCGGCCAACCTCTCGTTCCATTGTTCTAGAATTGCATAATATTTATATATAGGGGTAGTCGTTCATTTGTTCTTTGACACTATATTTATTGTGTGTGCAGTTTACTTGGACTTTGTACTTTAATATTAACCAAGTGGCTTTGAACATTTAGACTTTCTTCTATTTGGCATATCTATATGTTATGGCATTACGTGTGAATTTATACGATACAAGTCTTGTATGGGCGGGACTTGTATGGGATAAATTTATATGACTCTGGACATAACGTATTCTTTTATAAACTATATTTTGAGATTTATCCTTTATCATGGAAGTGTAGGTGAATATATTTTATTACAAGCCTTGTATGGGCGGGACTTGTAATAGGATAGATTTACAGGACTCTTGCCATGAGAGTTATTTATAAATGGGTTTTTACCACATTTTTATAAACCCATGTACTCACCAACTATTTTCATAGTTGACCCGTTTTCTCATGCATTTCAGGTGATCATTAGTAAGTTTCTTTTGAAGGCAATTACATTGTGAAGTCTCAGTATGTCATCTATTTTAAATCTTTTAATATCAAGATGAAGCTTATGTGAAGTCAAAACTTACATTTTAAAGCCAATGTTTGGCTAAGAAAAGTATTGTAATAAAGTACTTTTTTGTTTAATTAATAAATGGTGTTGTGCTATTACCATGTGTTTGTGCCTTGTGTTGTCACACTTTGTGTTTTCGCTTTAGAGGGGTGTTACAAAGATGGTACCCATCTTTTGTGACAACACCAGTGCCATTGCAATATCTAACAATCCAGTACTTCACTCAAGAACCAAGCATATTGATATAAGATATCATTTCATCAGGGATCACATCCTTAAAGGAGATATTGAATTACACTTCATCCCCACTGAGTATCAGCTAGCTGATATCTTCACTAAACCCTTGGATGAACCTACTTTCACTAGACTAAAAGCATAATTAGGCATGTTGAATATTGATTAATCAGTCTCCCTGATCAATCATGTTTAGTATGGTGTATATTATTTTCTTCCTGAAACCATCTCACTGAAACCCGGAGGGACACATTAAATGAAGTAACTAAATGCTCTAAGTCTTTAGTTACTTAATGTCCTAGGTTGGTGACTGAACATTAAATAAGGAACAAATATTCCTTATCTAACTGTCATCCAATAGTCATGGACCTCACTTCTCAAATATCACTGCAAAAGTGAAACGTCACAACAGTTGCCATGAAAAATGGGATCGTGAAACTAGTGGGTTACTGCATTAAATGCGTTACCAATTCAATTTTAACTTTTTCCAAAAAAATGAAAATTTTAAAATATTACAACCTTTTTCACATCTCACCTATATATACCCCCTAGAAAAGAAAAACACACACATAAATTTACAAAGCAAATATACTCTGCCCAATTTCTCTCTTAAAGCAAGTGTGTGGGTGTTCATCTTTTCTAGTAAAAACAAGCTTAACTCATCTATCAATTATTCATTGAAAACTACTCTTTTCAAATCATTTTGTTTGGTCAATCGTGCTCATTACAAAGATATCCATCTTTGTATTGCTCCTTTTGATAACATATTACACATTTCACGACAACGATCAATGTTAGACATTAACTTGTGACCATCTGGTGTGTAATATTCTACCAATAAATTTTTTTTATTTTTCAAAATATTCATCTAAAATGGCAGAACAACAAACAATCAAGTATGCTCCGCAATGGAACAACATAACTGTGGACAATATGACTTTTTAGACCAATAATGTGGTGGGTAACTTCAACTACCCACCAAATGTGCCTGCTTACAAGCCCATAATGAAATTTTTGCTAAATTGTCCTTTAAAAAAAGCTTTTACCAACTGTCCCTCAGTGGTCTATCAGAACTTCTTCAGGGAGTTTTGGAGCACTGCTTTTGCCTATGACCCTTTTTCATCAACTGATGAGACTGAGCAACGCCCACTTAGGGAATTCCTCATCAAGTTTTCAGTTTTAAATGGGCAAAGACCTTTGACCCTTGATTTTAACACCTTTTGTTCATCAACTAGCCTTGATTATAATAATGGTAAATATGTGGCTCATCCTACACCTGAGGCTGTTAAGAAAGAATTGGGCAAAATTGCCATTAATCCGAGTTACCTGGACAAAACCCCAGTCCTAAAAAACTCCTTTCCTGTGGCTTGGAGAATTCTGTTCACTTTTGTGATTCTGGTTCTTGGCGGGAACTGCTCCTCCACTGAACAAGTGAAATCCATCCAGCAGCTTTTAGCCTACTGTCTGATCACTGGGACTGAGGTTGAATAGGGGAGATGATTTACAGTGATCTCGTAACCAAGCTATTGAATAAGTCTAGGCTGAAATACGTTTCATACCTTAGATTTATCTCATGTGCTTTACAAGTGTTACTGGGTTCTGACTACACTCAGGATGAAAATTTTGAGTTTTTACCTGGCATCCTGAGTAACTCTAATTTTCCAAAGGACCCATCCAAAGTCATTGACATTGAATTGACGACCCATATGATTGCTATAAACAATCAAATGGACTCAGTGTCTCCACCTCCTTTGTCTGCAAAGCCAAAGAAAGGGAAATCTCAGACTGTGACTCCAACCTTACCCAAGTCATAGTGCCCTAAGGCTTCAGGAGCACTCTCTAAGAAGAGACAAAAGCCTAAGTCCAAAAAGCCACCCACTAAGACCAAGGTAACACCACCCAATCTAACAGAGGGTTCTGAGCAATCCCACTCAGTCTCCTCGGGCACCGTACCTGATCCTCAAGATCTAGAGAGAAACATATAACTCTCTAGTACAGGATTGCCTTCCACACTCGATGAGGGCACTCATAAATCATAACCTTTGCCTGAGGGTACTGCTACTCATCCCAAAGACTCAGGGGGAAACATTCAACCCCTTGACAGGGACTTAACTTCCACCACTTCTGATGAAGGCACGACTAAAACCACGTCGCGTCCTAAAAGGTCACTTGAGGACAAAGACTCAGGGGGAAACAACCCACCCGCTGATATGGAAACAATCAACCCTCCTGTTGCTGATCCTTTAGGCACTGGTGCTAAGTACTAGGTGGACCAGACCCAGTCTACTAGATTGAGGTACCAATCCCTAACAGAAAACAAAGGCAAGCCTTTACATGAAGGGGAGCTCGATACCCAACCTCTGGTCCTATCTACATATGCAGATGTTAGAGCCTTTCTCTTATCTGATGATGAAGCTCAAGAAAGTAAAGAGGATATCTTAGGAGATGGTAAAGAAATGGATGAAGAACCTCAGGCTGCTAGCATTGCTAAAACACACCATCAGTCTCCTCCACCTCAGGTAGACAAGCCTCAATCATCTCATGCTCCATCCACTGAAGCTTCAAACACTGACTCCTCCTGTGATGACATTATCAAGAAATATGACAACACTCTTCCACTCACTGAACGCCAATTGATTAAGTATCTTAGGAAGGTGTCAAATGCGTTGTTTGCCAGGATCACTAAGGATAACTGGGAAAAGCATGAAGAGGCCGCGATTAATTATGCTGACCTCAAAGCATCCATTGATGAATACTATGATGAAAACATTGCTCATAGAGATCAGACTGACAAGTTAGTAGAAGCCTCCATGAGTTCTCTTAACAAAAGTAGCAATACTATCAGTGATCTCTACAAAGGCTTTAATATCATCACTAAGTTTCTTAAAGAAATCAAAAATGCTATCAAGGATTACCCTGTCATCAACAAGAAAATCAGTAAAGCCACTGAGTCATTCACCAAGATCTCCACAAATATAACTGAGGTCTTATCATTAGTCAAAGGCTTCAACTTTTCTGATCTTTAGTCTTTTGTGAATGCTCTTCAGGTTTATGCTCTCAAACAAGATGAAGAGCTAGCTGCTTGGGCCAAATCTTCTACCAACATGGCATGGAATCTTGGCTCCAGACTGTTAGGTCTTGAACGGGCTCAAAACCACATCCAATCTAGCATGTCCTCTCTTAAAGAAGACACACACTCTATCAAGACTATGATGACTGAGATGTATGAAGTCTTTAAAGGCTAATCCTCAGGCAGTGTCACTCCAACACTTGCTCTCACTCACATTCTAGCAAATGTTGAGGGGGAGAATGATACCAACACTGCCACTAAAGATCCTCCATCTCACACTAAGGGGGAGACTAATGCAAACAGGCAAAAAAAGTCTGAGGAACCTAAGCACTCAACTGATGCCAACATTGAGCTCATAGGTTCATCCAAAACTCAACCCTCAATCACTCAAGCACAACCAATCACCATCATCAATCCTGAACCAGTCATCCCACAAAGAGAGGGCAAAGGTATTGCCACTGATGAGCAAGTTGAGGATCAAAAAAAGCTGGTTAAAGCCTTATCTATTATTCGTCCTGATCCTGATGCTCTTATTCCTTATACAATAAATGGAGAGGTGTACTATCTCACTGCTAAACAACTTCAGGCACACATGGATAAGGAAGAGCAAATCAAGAAAGTTGAGGAATAAGCCAGACTATTTGCAATAAGCAAGCTTGAGGTGATTAAGGTAGTTCGGGAAGAAGCCAAAAAGCTTGGGATTCATCGAAAAGAGGCATTTATCACTAAGGCTGGTGAGAAATTTAAGAAAGCCCAGGATGCTAAGCATGAGATCCTCAAGAGACAACACACAAAGAAGGTCAAAAAATATATTGAACTCCGGAAGCACAAGTTTGATAACTACATGTGGACCATCAGCAGTAGACTGAAACCTGAGACTATCACTGATATCAAAATTCATCCAAAAACCAAGCCAGTTGTCATAACAGTCTTCAGAGGTACTGACGGTAGAAACTTTGATGTCCATAAACCTTTTGCCTTTGGTGAGTTTGGTATCTCTGAATTAGATGAACTGAGGGAAATCATTTCCAAAAAGAAAAATAAAGTTGTACAAGACTTGATGAATTCACTAAGCCGAAGGTATTAAAGGATAAGAAAAATCCCTGAGGAACTTGGAATCAATTCAGCACTTCCTGCTCATGCTCCTGCTCCTAAACAAGCCTCATCTAAATCCTCAAGAAAGAAGAGGAAACACATGGAACTTGAGCCTGAAATAAAAATTCCTTGATTGGAATGCAATCGAGCCCTCCCTGAAAATGTTCCATTTGTCAACAACATGGTAATCGAAGAGCCTGAGCATGGGATCTTCTTTACTGATGAATTCGGTGACCGAGCATTTCAAAGATGGAGTGACATCGACAAAGTTGGGATGGAAGCTCTCGTGTCATATCTTGTAGCTGCCTCTATGGTTCAGTCACCTGAAAATGCAAGGTTCAACATGAAACTGAGGAAACTCATTGCTGAACATCCCGATCAAGAGAAGCTCAAGTCAAAGAAAGTCAAGTTGGAAGCCCTTGGATATGAGATGAACTGTACTTATGATGTAATTTTTGTTATCTTTTGTAATAGATAATAGGGCCTTGTAATCATTTAAATGAAGTATCTTTTGGTTGAACTTAGTATCCTTAAACGGCTTTCTATAAATCAGTGTGAGAAGAAGCTGTATTTACTCACTCACACTGATAAACACTTAGGCTATATATAATATATGTATAGTATTATATATTATACTATTTTCTATACTATATATATATACATATAATATATACATTATATTTATTTATACTATATATATATATATATATAATATATATATATTTATATTATATATCCAAATAAGGGGAGATTGTTAGGCCAATTTCATTGTCCACTGATTCTTCACTTAGGATTTGAATACAAAATAACCTAAGTGTAAATATCCTTTAACAATTCAAGGTCACTGAGTGAATAGTCGCTCAGTGAGTTACCTTCAAGATGCGCAGCCTGAGTCTACAAGAAAGACTCTAGCATTCAGTGAGGCGGTACTCAGTGAATGAAGCCTGAGCCAAAGAAGAAGGTGATGGGTTCAGTGAGTTGTGGCAATAGACTCACTGAGCCCCATACGATCTCCAACAACTAGAAGACCCTGAAGACAAGAGACTGAAGAATAGGCGGGATAGTTTAAAAGCAGATAAGTCCAAGCTCTTATCTCCTGAAGTCAACTTATCCTGAAGAGGGTATAAGACAAGTTCAGTGTCAGGACTGAACTTAGAAAGAGCATTTTTCCCATACCTAGAATAGAAATTGTAATAGAGACAAAGCTGTACAAATGTACTAGCGTATTAGGATTGAGATTAATGCTTACCACCCATGTGGGTGTGACCCTACCTAGGTAGTATAAATAGAACTCTTGTAATGGAGTAGATGTTAAGTTTGTGCATTCAAAGTCGTAACTTTTACAAACACACATCTACTCCTCCAAATCTACTAAGTCCCTAAGCAAGCTTAGTTGGTTAGCATAGTAGTTAGCTTTGCATAACACTTTAGGTTTATGCAAAGTTATTAGTGAGGAGATTACACACACACACATTGTCATTTAATCCTCATTGTAGTTCCACATACAATGAGATATAATTCTTAATAAAAAGAGTTAAACGTTGAAAAGTTATTTTTGTGTCTTTTACTTATTAGTTATATTTACATACACAAATCTTTTCAAAGAACAAGTTGTTTATTTTACTTGCTAGCCATGAGTTAGTTAATGATAACTTTGTAGTTATTGTTCACTAACTAAGTGGGAACAACATCAACTCATCAAACGTGAGTGGAGGCTTCTCAGCTTGTATCATCTCATTTAACCATGACTATTCTAGAGCATCATCAATGGTTTTAACTATATTCCAGTCCGAATCAAGTGTCTTAGGCCTTGGAGATTTCTTGAACCAATCCTTCTTTGGAATCTTTGGAATGGCATCTGCTTGTGGCTCATCAGCATCATTAGCCGCATTTTCAAGGTTTGGCTCTTCGACATCCATTTGCACTACGTGCTCAGTATCGTGGATTGATTTGTCTGCAGATACAGATTTACGAGATTTGGAAGTAGTGGATGGAGTTTTACCTTTAGCAGATTCCTTGGATTTTGAGGATTTCTTTAAAGGTTCAGCATCTTTTCCAGTTCTTCTCTTCTTCATCCCTTGGTCTGATCCAGCAGGAGGGTCTTGATCTTTGTCGTCATGATGTATTTTACTCTGAGAAGAAGGATCCACGGCAACTCTATCCATGTCATTTTCATCCACAAGTAAGGACTGTATTAGTGCATCATACAGATCCTTATGTGCTAGATGATCTTCATATGACTTGGATGCTATCATCATTTAGAACAAGAACTCCTTTTGCTTGTGTTCATCTTTAGTAGCTTGATCATATGTTGCTTAACCTTTATGAACTTTGACACATCATCCTGAGAGACTTGAAGGTTAAGGTCTTCGGTGTGTGTCTGGCTGATAGTTTTCTAAGAAAATTCTTGTCTAAGTTCTTCAATATGTCTCTGGAGAACCTTTCGAAGAGTGTCTCCGAGAGTTGGTCCAAGATACTTATTAACAGCTTCGGGTACCTTAGACTTGATTGATTCAAGGATTGCTAAGGAATAATCTACTTGTTTAAGTTCTTTTACGTCTTTTTCCAATTCAAAAACTGTTTAGACGACATCATTAAATGCTTCAGGATTGGGAACTAGAGCAGATGGAATTACTGTTGCTGGTAGTAGAGGTGCTGGTGGTGTAGATGGTGGAATTTCTGTTGGTTCAGGAAATAACAGAACACGTTGACAGCATGAAAATGTTCTTCTGCTGAATATTGGGAACATCCTTGTTGGCTTTGAATATCCAACAAAAAATTGAACTCTACTTCGGCATTTTCTTAAATAGTACTAATAAGAGATGCATTAGGATAATTAATAAACTGATTACCAAATTTGGAAGAAACAGAATGACTAGAGGTGGATTGAGGCAGATTGGGCTTCTCTTTGTGTGTTGTTGAGACAGGAACCCCTACTTATTCATCCCCAGCTTGATCATCTCCTTATTCCTCTTCATCAGCCTTGAGTTCTTCATCGGCCTTTTGTTCTTCAACTTTTTCAGCCTTTTCCTCTTCTGCTTCCTCGTCAATATTTATTTTTGCTACACCTTTTACCTGATCTTCAACATTTGTGTCAGACTTTTCATCATCAGTCGATTCAGTATCTATACTCTCATCGTCTTCTTCATCATCATCATCAGATTCATCTTCATCAATGGATACCCATAGTATGTCTTCTGGGTTCTCTTCTTTGACATCAAATAGAAATGTCTCATCATCAATGGAACTCCAATCATCTAGATCATCTTGAGCTTCACTTTTGTCTTTTGTCTCATCTGGAACCTCTGGTGAAGTACCAACGCCTTCATCTGAGACTATAAATTTCCCTGTTAGCTCATCTGGAACCTCTGGTGTAATACCAGCTCCTTCACTTAAGCCACCAGATTGATGCTATAATCTGCTTTCACGTTTGCTAGCCTTGATTTCTTTTTGTGGGTCAATTTCTAGTTGTGCTGCATCAGATAGCAATTCTATGCCTTTGAGCTTCTAAGGTTGATCTGTTGATTTCCTCTTTGAGACTTGTGGAGTATCTTGTATGATGAAACCTTTGGGTTTTCTTCTGATTAACCTTTCTTCTTGTTCCTCTGATTCTTCATCACTAGACTCTATCTTCTTTGCCTTTTTCTTCTTAGAAACTGCAGTTGCCTTCTTTGGGGTAACTGTTGCCTTAGATCCCTGAGTTCCTTTGCCTCTTCCTATCTTTGGAGGAATTAAACAAGTAGATAGGCCAATGAATGTCTTGTAAGCTTCAGAGTTCTGGATATTATCGGTTATCAACGTGTCTGGAATAGACTTGCCATATACTTGGTGAATCTCTCCTTTACTGATGAACTTCAATCTATCCAATACACCATCCTTGTCAACTGTGTGGTAAGGTGAACCTTGTCTCTTGGAAACTGATTTATGTTGAGACATGAAGTGGTGTATGATGACTTTGGTAAACTTGGGATAGGGCATGATCTCACGTCTTCTGACCTTTGACTGTCTGTTATCAACTTGGTATTGAAGATCTTCCCAAATTAAAGTAGCATAACCAACATTTTCCTTGTGGTAAATACCCCACAAAATTTCAATTCTAGACGGTCGAAGTCTGTCATTACTTGACGTCTTCCCCGATAGGCATCTGTTAATGATGGCTCTAAGGGTTCTCCATGGTTGATGCATGTGATCAACAAACATCTCTGAAATGTGTTTTAGTTGACCCTTGTAGCCCAGTTCCAGAAGAAAGTCAAACAAAGAATCATTTGATGGAGGCACAGTGAACTCCTGATTCGGAACTCTTAGGCTGATATCAAGAATTTCTTGAAATAGTTCCACATCAATTTGACACGTCTTGTTATCAAGGTCAAATTGCTATAAAGAAGATTTCTTGACCTTTTTGATGGTGAACCAGAACTGCTGCATGTATATCTCTGGTACATCAACAGAAATGAGAAAGGCGTTGTAGCAGGGAGTGTTCTTGGTGATATCTAAGATGACTTGATTTTTGAGTTAAAGATGGATCCATTCTGAGGTTGCTTTTTCCAATCTTGACTCTGTCCTTGGTAGGAACCAACTTTTCATCATGCCTGTTAGGTTTGAGGGTGGGCTTTAGTGCTGTTCCAGATGTCGTTGGACTAATTGTCTGGTTGAGAATTCCTCCAAACTTTTCGTCGTAGTTGAGCATGCTGTTTGATGCGTTTGGTTTGTTGCGATTTATGCTTATGATTTTGTTAGGTTTTGTTTATGCTTAAGAGTGTGAATTACAGATAGCTCAGTAGTTTTTATACTAGAAACAAGATTTAATATCTTCATTATTATTAGTATATATTATTGTAGTCAGTTTATAGTGATTTTTGTTATTGAATGTATTGAGATTTAAAGGTGAGTTTGTGGATTTTAGTGTCGAGTGGATTCTAATGCTGTTTGAACACACATTTGGATATACACATTTTGAGAACTCAACTTAGGACTATGGTAAAAAAATGTCAAACTAGTGAAAGTCAACATTTTGGTCAAAGTCATCCTAAGTGAAACAGTCAATGTATGTACAATGGTCAAGCAGGTCAATTCTGGTCAATCTGTAATGTTTGTCATGTTTCGCAGGATGTGAAAAAAATTTTGGCAGAGTTTCGTTTCACAAAAAGACATATTTCGCAAAAAAAATGTAACCCTGTCATATTTCGCAGAGAAATGCAAAATACATATTTCGCAAAAAAAAAATGTAACCCCTGTCATATTTCGCAGAGAAATGAAAAATACATATTTCGCAGAAAAACAGACATAGCATATTTCGCAGGCAAGTTGTAATACATATTCCGCAGTCAAACATGAAAAATATGTATTCCGCAAATAAATGAGAAACATATTCCGTAGTCATGAAGAATACATATTCCGCACCCAAAGTTAAGCATATTCTGCAGAGTTCATATACAACATATTCCGCAGCAGTCATACATAGCATATTTTGTAACATTCATATTCTTAACCCAGAATTTTAAACCTTATTACCATTCAAACATGTAACACAAACATCATTTATCACTTAAGAGATATTACTAATCATTAAGAACAACAACTAACAACTTTTGAATCATTATTGGGTATTTCGAGCCACTTTCAAGTTCATTACCACAACATTTTGGTAAACAAGCCAAGAGGGAATTTCCACAAGCATTCTTAGGGGACAGATAGCCACATTTAAACCTTTATACCACAGCAGGAACATTCAAACACATGGTAGACATATTTCGCAGCCAATAACACTTAATAACACAATAATTATCCTTATGTTTTCCTAGCTACAAAACAGAGGTTCTAACACATTCACAATACACAAATGAAGCTTATTATCATAAACTCACAAACATTTAGCTCTTAACTCATATTTCACACAAGATTCGTCCTAAAGAATCATCATAACTTACACATGAGTTTGATTCACATAAAACTATTTCAAGCGCTTATTTAACATCCTTAAACGAACAAAACCCCCCACTTTAATCATACTAAATCCCACATTTTTCCTTATGAACCCTAATTCAAAAATTAGGATTTTAGACTAAATGGTAACGAAATAACCTAATTCCTTTTAAGATATTGTTGTATAGGTGATAAGGAATAACTTTCTAGTTAACCTTGAGGCTTAAAAACGCGTTTTGATTCATGTATGATTATGTTCGAACGAAAGAGATAGATAGAGGGGAGTGAGTAAATTTTTATAATTTTTGAATTTGTGAAAGTGAAAATGTGATATAATCAAATTTTAGGTTTGATCGTTTGGCAGAAATAGTCCCTATGGATTGCAAGGCTTATTATTTCCTTTCAAAGTTTTTCTAAAGCCTAAACAATTTTAGTAGAATGACAACTTTAGCCCCTCTAGTTGCAAACTTAAATGCTAAGACCCAAATTTTGCATTCTAAACCCTAAAGGTTGAACCAAATAACATCTTAAGCCCAAATGAGTTAACTTAAATTAACTCCCCTTCAAGAATTCATCCGTTATAGTCCAAAATCTTTTCCGTTTATTCCGTGATTTATTATGAAGGATTATTTTAAAAGAATTATTAGCACATTTCTCTCCCTTAAATAATGACCCGTTTTCTATTGAAAGAGTTGTAGTCATTGTTTGAATGATATAATTTTCTTTTAAAATATTTTTATGATGAGATTGATATGACTGAAATGTTTTTATAAAACAATACATTTATACCATCAAAAATAAGATTTCTCTTATTTTGAAAAAATAAATTCCCTGACACGTACACTTAATTTCTGAAAGCACGGGTTGTGTAGCAAAGTATATACAAGCCTTTGTATGAATATGAAGTAATTCATACCTGAGAAAATGAATTTCCCGTTGAGAGGTCAAGTTTTTTTAACGAAATTCTTGCCTTTAAAATGAGGACCAGGTTGCTATCAGAAATAATAGCAAGCCATTGACATGTTTTAAAAAACATTTAGAACTTCTATTCGAACTTTATTTACAACCATGTGTCATTGTTGAATGACATTTCTAAGGTCGTGAATATTATCGATTCTAGAAGACATGTCAAGAGAACATATTTTTTGATTTTTTTTGATTTTATATTTTTCTATTTTATTTTCTGGTTTTATATTTTTGTATTTTCTTTTTGTAAAAAATTTATATAAAAGAGAAAAATCCTTTTAAGTTTTTATATTTTCTTATTTACATATAGTACATAAAATATTTGAAGAGTTGCTACCATCACTCTTCCTCTTCTT
>BQNB010033517.1:0-52263 GCA_026074375.1 Tanacetum coccineum
GAGTCTTAGAAAATCTAATTTGACCCGTCGAGTTTTATGTGACCCGTGTTAACTCGGTTTAAGTCGGTCGAGTTTAATATTTTTTTTTTAATTTTTGTTTGGTTAAAAGCCATAAATTACCAAAGTACTTTTCAAAATTTATCGACTTGAACCCTTTACCTTTTTATTAACACCGAAACCCGCGTACTTTCAAATTTTTAACCGACTTGAACCAAACGTTTGTACCGTTAGTTATTATGTGGCAACGTTAGTCCATTTAGCCAACGATCGCTTTGCATGGTTAGTCCTTTAACAATAATAGTTTTTTATATGATTTTCTTTATATGATTTTTTACGTTTTCGTCCGTTTTTTTACGATTTCGTCTCGTTTTTACGTTTTCGTCTGTTATTTTTTTGCGTTTTCGCCCTTTTTTAACGTTTTTACGTTTTCGTCCGTTTTTTATGATTTCGTCTGGTTTTTACGTTTTCGCCCGTTTTTTACGTTTTCATCCGTTTTTTTATGATTTCCCCCGTTTTTTACGTCTTTGCCCGTTTTTTCACTTTTTCGCCCGGTTTTACGTTTTCGCCCGTTTTTTACGTTTTCGTCATCCTTTTTACGTTTTCGTCCTTTTTTACGATTTCGCCTGGTTTTTACGTCTTCATTCGTTTTTTTAAGTTTTCGTCTGGTTTTTTAAAATTTCGTTTGTTTTTACGTTTTCGTCCGTTTTTACGTTTTCTTACTATCTTTTTTGTTTTCTTCCTTTTTTTACGTTTTCGTACGATTTCAGCCGTGTTCGTACGATTTCGTCTGTTATTTTGCCTTTTTTTACGTTTTCGTACGATTTAAAAAACGAACAAAGATTAAAAAAAACGTGTGAAAGCGTAAAAGAACAAACAAAAACGTAAAAATCAAACTAAATCGTAAAAAAAAGGGACGAAAACGTAAGAAAATGTAAGAAACCGGACGAGAACATAAAAAACGGGCGAAAACGCAAAAAAACAGACGTAAACGTAAAATACCAGACGAAATCGTAAAAAACGGACGAAAACGTAAAGAAGAGGACGAAAACGTAAAAAAACGGGCGAAAACGCAAAAAAACAGACGTAAACGTAAAATACCAGACGAAATCGTAAAAAACGGACGAAAACGTAAAAAAGAGGACGAAAACGTAAAAAAACGGGCGAAAACGTAAAACAATGGGCGAAAACGCAAAAAAGACAGACGAAAACGTAAAAAACCAGACGAAATTGTAAAAAACGGACGAAAACGTTAAAACGGGCAAAAACGGGCGAAAACGAAAAAAAACAATCCAAAACGTAAAAAATCAGACGAAATCGTAAAAAAGCGAACAAAAACTTAAAAAAACGAGCGAAAACATAAAAAATCGTATAAAGAAAATCATATAAAGAACCATTATTGTTAAAGGACTAACGATGCAAAGCGATCGTTAGCTAAATGGACTAACGTTGCCACATAATAACTAACGGTACAAACGTTTATTCAAGTCGGTTAAAAATTTGAAAGTACGAGGGTTTCGGTGTTGATAAAAAAGTAAAGGGTTCAAGTCGAAAAATTTTAAAAAGTACGATGGTAGTTTATGGCTTTTACCCTTTTTATTTTATAAAAGATATATCATAAGTTTGGGTCGTGATGATGGATGATGTTGCGTTTACGTTTAGAACGTGGATTGTTGAATTGTATGTGTTTAGTATTATATATGGTATATATGTTTTTATTAATGTGAATGGTATTGATTTAGGGAAAATTCCAACATTGGCCCCAAATCAAAAGTGAGAGTGTTATTCTTATCTCAAACAAAAGTATTTTTTCAAAATAATCCATGGTAACTGAACAACTTAAGAAGAAATTGACACGGGTTCTTTTTTTAATTTTAAAGTACAAAATTTTGGGTCAATCTGTTGTACTTCTAAGCAACATATTGTACTTCTGGGCAACCTATGTGTACCTAATAATAAAATAATGGACACGTGTCATTTTCTTCTTTAAGTTTCCTAGTTGCCCAGTTTCCCTGTGCTATTTTGGGAAAAAACTTTTTTGTGGGCTATAGTGGCATTTGGATTTTGTTTTGGACCTATTTTGGAATTATCTCTTGATTTTTTTAGGCTTTATGTATGTTTGGTACTTCTTCCGTTTCATAATTATAGTCCACTGTTAATTTTCGAGGTCTTAATTTTGCAACTTTGACATCAACTATTATTTTTTGTGTTATATAAAATTTGATGCAAAATATATGAATGAATTGGGTTTTAAATATATTTTTCATTGGTATAATTTTTATTAAATATTATATAACACAAACAAAAATATTTGAGGTCAAAGTTAAAAAATAAAGACTTCAAAAGTTAACAGTAAACTATAATTATGAGACGGATGTACTATAAAGTATTAAAGGTTTTATAGGTGTTTGGTTAGCTGAATTATTGCAATATACTTAAATGGAAATCAGGGTTGACCTGATGGTCGAATCGGTTGAACCAGTAACCCGGTGACTCGAACGGGTTGATTCGAGACCCGTTTTTCAAAGCATTGCTTTTTAAGTCTTGACTCGAACGGGTTGATTCGAGGCCCGTTTTACAAAGCATTGCTTTTTAAGTCTTTAAACTAAGGGGTGTTTGTAGACTTACGGCATGTTTGATATTTGGGTTTCTTCTAGTTGTGGTATGGAAGTAATCAGATAATATATAACCTCTAGACGAATAAGAGGGTTTTCAGAAATTTAGACATCTAAAGTCTTGTAAAAAACAAACAACATAAAGCAAAAAAATCTGACCAAATCAGATTTCATATGTCAATATGATAGTTTTAAAAATAACGCTCGATTATCAAGATTCAGGCGGGTTCAAACGCCTCCACCACCATCATTAGGTTACATATTCCAATTCTCATCTATTCACGCAATATTTAATCCCAATTTTCATTCATTTTTTCAATTCCCTGTACCTCATTAATTCAAAAAAAAAAATCCCTAATTTTGATTTTTTCGTTAATCAAGAATGATTCGATGGTATACCAGAATGGGACATTATAGTTTGGTTACGTCATAGGTGGTACATCGCTTGTGGATGGGACACCAAGACGTGACAACAAAAGTGGGACATCATAGTAGGACATTAATCGTTATTGTTCGAAGACAATTGTTTTATTTTCCGTTTTCCAATTCCTGTTTATCCATTTACATTCATTCATAAGTCCACACAACAATTGGTTCCATAGATCTCCCTTCAATCTAAATTATTAATAAGATGGGTGGGTTTCGTTCGAATAGTAAGAAGATGTGATAAAGATTTCCGTGTCTGATTTTTGTAACAATTTCCCATAATCATGTTTCGGCTTAAAAGATTTATTTCTACATGTAAACAATATGAAGTCATGGTTGTGGAATCGTTTATTCGTATACAAGAAGATCGAAAAGTGGTAAAGATTTCGGATTTGTGAGATTCATTAATGTTTTTAACGAGGAGAGATTGGTGAACAATCTTTGCACGGTGTGGATTGGTCGTTTCAAATTAATGGCAAATCTATTTTAGATTTAAGAGAGAAAATAAGACGAGGAAGAGGTAAAGAAGGGAGGTACGTAATAATTGGCGATAATATCAGAACATAATATTTGTACTTCTAGAGGCAATGCAGGTAATCTTGGTAAGGTATAGTCGTTTGTGTCGGTGGTAAAAGAAAATAAATAAGGATCTGAGGCGGAATTCGTTCCTTCGATGTCCTTGACGATGGAATGTTTAACAAAAAAGATCTTTCAATGTCCCTTTATGGGAAGGGTTAAAAGAATGGCGTCCTTAGCTAATTTGTAAAAAGGGTTCTATGTAACGAGGGATTTCGATAATTTGAAGATTAGCTACTGAGAAACTTGGGAACTATTGGAATTTGAATTCTTCCAAGCTAAAGGAACTATTCCGCAAAAATGCTGGTGCGGGGTCGTGTTTACGGTTCTAAACTGCCAATGAACGATGGTTCCAGATGGAAGACTCGCTTGGGTTAAGTTGGTGGTGTCCCATCTTAAAACTTTGGACAGTCAAGACCTATTAGTAGAATCGCTTCAAAAATGGGTGATCTCATGGAACGTTGATGAAGATGAGCTGAATTATCATTTCCAAAAGTTTGTGTGTATTTACTAAAGTTCGGCAAAATATTCAGGAGAAGTTTTTAAATGTAAATTTCCGGGAAAATTTCATTGGATTTAGAGCTATCGAAGTTTCCAGGATGGATTACCATGAATCAATGATAAAAGAGAAAAAGAGTACGTATCCGATGATGCAATTTTGATGGTGAAACCTGAAGTACAGGAGGAAAACAATAAATCGAAGAAAGTGTATAGGAGAAGGTACAGGAAACTGAATTTGGAGTACCTAGTGGCGAAAGTTAATACAGGTCAGAAGATACCTTTGGTATATATTCTCTATTGGCAAAAAAACAAAACTAAACATGGAGAACAAGTGAATGAGGAAGATCACATCTTACTCACCCAACCGGCTTCACTCCGAAGTATAACAGTTCTATATGTAATGCTATGGGGGGATATCGCAGAAAAGGTATATACAGAAAGGAAAATGTATTTGAACTCATTGTGAATAAGACATAGAAATAAAGATTCGAAATCGGTAATAAGCAATGTTGAACCAACGAATTTGGATCGTTCTGTAAAATTACAGCGATCAGGTGGGTTATTCCATTAAATTTTTATGAGGAAGTGGATGAAGGAGGCACAAACAAAGGGGTAAAACAATGGAAAGGTGCATTAAAGATATTAAACGATTAATCGAATCCCAAGAGAGTGTTGTGGTTAACAGATGAATTTTTTTAGTCTTTAAATGTTCAAGGCCCTCGCCCAAAAGGCTAAAAAAGATTGGGTTAAAGGAGTTTTGTATAAAAAAATAAAGTGATATATTGGTTTGCGGAAACTAAAATGGGACTATGGACTGAATACTGGAACATGTTGGAGGTATTCCTATAATCAATAAGTTCAAAGTGATTCAGTGGTAATTCTGGAGGAAATTTGTGTATTTGGGATCCAAATTCTTTTCGGAGAAAAATTTTTACGAGATCAATTAATTTTGTCAATTATTAGAGGAGTGTGGCTTATAATCTTATTGAACTTTTGATAGTGGTCCGTATCTGCTCTCAAGACGCTATATTAAAAAACCATATCTGTGGGAATTTTAGACTCTATTTCAAATTCTTTTGGGATTAAAATAGTTATGATGGCTATTTTAATGAGTGAGATTTAAATCGGATGGTGGGAGATTCGGTTCCTAACTTTAATGTTCATGAATCGGAAAAATTTACTTCCTTCATTTAAAACGCGGGGATGGAGGAAAGTATCTTTAGAGGAAGTGCTTATCACATGGTGTCATAGATCAGCTTCAAAATTAGCAAAATTTGATCGATATTTTCGTTTCTGAAAATCTTTTGACCTCATGTCCAAATATTTTCTGTCTATAAACCTTGGATCGGCTTTAATTCGATCATCGCCTATACTTTTACGCGAAACATCGATCGAACTATGCCCTATCCTTTTCGAATTCTATAAAATACAGGTTGGAAGTTTAAACGTATATGATAAACTGGTCAGATAAAACCGGGAAGCAGCTCCATTTCAATAAAGAGTAATGCAATTACATAAAGTTTTTATAGTAAATTAAAAAAACCTTAAAGATCTGCATACGTGTTTGGCTGTCTATACATAAGCTAAATTCGAGAAGTGATACGGACATACTAAAAGATGAGCTAGACCATTGTGATGAGTTGATCGACAAGGTATGGAACAAGTAAGTAGTTCATAAAAGATTGGATAACCTTAATAAGATTAATCAGGTGACAAAAAAAATCAAGCTTCGAAAATTTCTTACTCGAAAAAAGCCAGATCCCAAATGGCTATTGAGGGGTGATGAGAAATAGAAATTCATCTATTATTATCTGTATGAATGTTTATCTATTAAATAATATGTCAAACGGTATTATTTAGAGACATAATAAAATTGAGGCGGCTCTGCTAAAGTCAAGAGAAATGGTGTACTTAAGCACCAGTCTCTGAAAACGAGATCGTTTAATAAAATGAATAGGTCTATGAATTAGATAACCTATCTAAAAAGGCTTCAGAAGGGTAAACCCGAGTTTAGATGCATTTTATTACCAGTGATCTGTTTGTTAAAATTAACAAATCATGCTATGAACTTATGCATAGTTCATATGTAAAACGAGTTTTCTAAATTAAACCGTTTTAATATCGAATATAAAAAAGATAAGACTGGTTGACTAACGGGGTCAATGTCTTACCTCATGGTAATCTTAGATTACCGCGCTACCCATAATTGTTACATTCTCTTAGCTCAGACCCTGCAGATAGATACGCAAAACCATAATGTTTGTGGGTGCATGGCTAACGCAGGATGAGGTGGATTTCTGAATTCATTTAT
This sequence comes from Tanacetum coccineum, assembly GCA_026074375.1. NCBI lineage: Eukaryota > Viridiplantae > Streptophyta > Magnoliopsida > Asterales > Asteraceae > Tanacetum > Tanacetum coccineum. The sequence continues at coordinate 6,427 of BQNB010033517.1, forward strand.
CATATGCCATAGCATAGATCAATGAATTGCGGTGCCACTGGCTTTTATGGTGCGATCTATTGGTATTATACCATAGTGTACCCAAGGCTGCCGAAAAGACTAAATATGCCTGACCAATGTCGGAGTCTCAGCCTTAGGAGTTGTCTCTGGGAGGCAATTGGTGTGGGCAAAACACCTACCTAAATACTATTACAATGTGGATACGCCATAGTCTAATGCATTGTAATGGTGTAATATGGATCCTAGTGTAATATAGGGGTGAGCATAATGGATCGTAGACTGGCTTAAACTAAGAAACTAACCTGAACTGGACCGACCAGACCAAACCGAACCTATTTTGGCTCTGTCCTCAGCCCACACTTTACCTCATGTTCGGTCCTCGGTCCGGTCCGGTCTTACATACGACCGATCATTTTGCCTTCTTAGACCGGACCGACCGAAGAATCGGACTGACCCGAACTGGACCAAACACATTTGGTCTGGTCCTCGGTCCGTGGTTTTGGGCTAAATCGGTCTCGGTCTGGTCTGGGTTTGACCTGATGCTTACCCCTAGTGTAATATGTGAAATGATAGGGTCTAATAACTATTATGATAAAATAATTGAATCAAAAATTATCTTTATAAAACTATAGATGGCATACTACAACATGATGCATCATCATTTTGATCCTTATGACTGGGCTAACCGGTCAGGACAGGAACGATTCAATTTCATATATAAAATTACATTCAATAAACCACCAAGAATGCCTGCTCGACAAATTTATCGAGGCGACAGGGTTACTGAGTTATCGCACATCCATAATAGATGGAAACCTAACATTCCTCTAGAAATTCCTCCCATTTAAAGGAGCGTTGAGATGCTTGATCTAACATAAATGATACATTGTTATTGTCTGTAGTCAGAGAGATCTTCCAGGTTCCATTTTTCTATTATGGAAGGATTTTAAAATTGTCTCTAGAAGATTGGAAATCCTATAAGTGAAGCATATATGGTTTTTAGTATCGTATTATCTCTCCTTGCTGAATATAGTCCCTATGTATTGAAGTTTATAGAGACTTGCGAAGAGCCAACACTTATAGAGCTTTACGAGGTAGTGTGTAAAGCTGAGGATGATCTCCAGATCAATCCTTCTAACAAAACAAATAAGCGTAAGTCCAATGATAAGGAAAATGACGAGTAGGTTACAAGAAAGACTGACGGGTTCTTTTATGAACCAGGAACAAAGAAGAGAACGATGTTTCCCAAGTGTTATTATTGCCAAAAGCATGGGCATAAGATATGGAAATGTTTTGAGTACATTCATGACCTGAAGATTGCGAAAAGAGAAAGAGGTATCTGAATTTTTTAGATTGTTTCCTTTTTTAATTAATTGTCTGTATGAAGGTAATTAATGCTTACAATTTCAAATTGTAAGCTCCAGGAAGAAGGTACGCCTTGTAGCTGTGATGATTGCGGTTCAACATCAAGCTCTAAGGAAAATGAACCTAAAGCTTCATCGATGGCGTGAAGAATTTGTAGAAAATAAACCTGAAGCTTCATCGGATTTTGTGATATAAGATTTAAAACATTTTAAATTTATGTAATTTTAAAACTGCTTGTATAACACCCTCATTTTGACAAATATAGCAGCGTATGCTAATCTGGGGTATTATTTCATAGTACAACAGTCATAATCATAGAAAACGACTCGTAAAGAGACGTTCTTTAGAAAATTTAGTTATCATTCATTTATTCATCAGAGTTTTACAAAAAGAGAGATTCCAAAATCTAGAAACATAAAGTTTGAATGAGAACAGTTTAGCCATCTTTAAGTCCTTGTCACTCCGTGTCATAAGATGCTCAGTTACCTGAGATTAACATGCTAAAAAGTCAACATAAAGGTTGAGTGAAATTGATAGGTTTATGTTAAACAGTTTGAATACAAGTTCAATAGTGGGTTACGTTGTTATACACCCATAAGTGTAATAATTGCAATGAGTACAATTATTATAGAAAACAGTATTATTGCCCTAAGCTCATGACACCGAGACCTTGAGATAATCAACAATCACAAGAAGTTGCCCCAACGGGTGCCTTTGCCAAACACCCGCATAGTGATTCAAATGAAGTGCGTTTGGTTACCAGAAAGTATAGGTACACCAACAGGAGAGTTCAGTCCTAAATAGATCTATTCACAACATTCACGCTTACTCCGAAAAGTAATTAACGGTTCATGATAGTGGGGTCTTAATGGCAAAAGTAAGGACTTAGGCAATAATGCATCAGAATAGCATACAGTTGGAAAAATACTTGTATTCATGATTTATAGCATGTATCCCCCTCGTGGGTTTATGAAACATTAGAAGATTTAAAATGCGAGGCTATGAACTCACCTTAACAGGGAAATCTGATTGATGGCAAAAGTATATCAAGTGAAAGTAACGGCCTCATCACGCAACCTGGGGTAATATGTCAAGTCTTAGTGTGATGGTTTATGTTTCAAAACTTCATAAAGTTTAACGTATTACTTTGATTTATTAATTTATGGAAATATTGTATCACTATTCGGGCTATCATAATCCAGAGGCCATGTAGTATCGTTTGAGGAGTCAGGGCACTTTAAATCGTAAACCCAACAAACTCGTCAAAACAAATACCCAAATGGAACCCCTCACATGAAATTCCCTAGTAATGTGATACAATAAGATTTTAAGTTTCTTCAAAAGCTAGTCGATGATAAATTATGTTAATTATATAACGTAATTGTTTTATAATGCGTCGATCGATGATTAATAACGATTGATGTGTCGGGTTTTAATGAAATCGAGTTTTATAATATTAATATATATTTTTATAATTTATATAAAAATATTATATTTTATATTTTAAGAATACAAAAATGGCAATAAATACCCTTGATTTATAAACTTTTACAAATTTAGTCCTTTATATATAAAGTATATGTAATTTAAACCTTTAATTTTAGAACTTGGCAAAACATCCCCTTGTAGTTATATCTTTAGGAAAATGACATTTTCAGTCCCTCTAGTTATAAATTTCAGAAAGTTACGATATATACCCTATGCATGAAAACATTTGCAAATCAAGTCTAAAATTCATAATTTTGAAAATTTTGAAATCCAAAAGAGTTTTGCAGGTCATGGCTTATTGTTTTAACCAAAAATGCATGGGTTTGAGGATTCAAGGCTTGAACAAGAGTTCATATAGGATCTTAGGAGTCTTATGAATATTCTAAAACAGATTATGAGCTTATTGAACAAGATTTAGGCTTACTTGAGCTAGAAAGGGGTCGAAATGGTGTTTTTGGGTTCGTACGCCTAGAAATGACTTCAATGGCTTCTTCCTTCTTTCTTCTTGGCTTCAAACTGATCTTGGGGCTTCTCTTGATCCTCCTTGGTCTGGTTTAGAACTCCATTTGTGTTTGTGATGAAGATTTGAGGTGTGTTTGAAAGAGTGTGTATGTTTCGGCTTATATAGGGTTCGAATGGGCTTGGTGCCCAAGTTTGGGGTTTTGATTAGTGTCAAGGCTACCTTAGGTGATTCATGGCAGCTATAGTGATGAGTATTACAAGCTAGGAGAGTAGGATTGAATGGTGGAAAGCCATGGAGGGAGATAGAGGGGTGACGAGTTGTGGCTACAACTTGGAGGCCAAGTTGGTGATGCAAGGGTGATGGTGGTGTGAGGGAGGTGGTTGCTAGGCTGCTTGGGGTGGTAGTAGGTTAGTCATAGAGGTGCTTGAGGTGTTAGGTTGCTAGCTTAGGTGTAAATGGGTCAAAAATGAAAGAAAAAAGGGTGTCGGGTTGGTTTTGGTCTCGGGTTAGGGTTTTTGGTTTGAATTCGAATTAGGGTTAAGGTTTAGGATAGATTAGGGTTTAGGATTAAGGTTTAATGTTAGGATTAGGGTTTAGGATTAAGGTTTAGGGTTTAGGATTAAGGTTTAGAATCAAGGTTTAGGTTTAAAAATGAAATTAGGGCTGTAAAGAGCTGACTAAGGAAGCCTAGTGATAAGTATGGGAGGCTTTAGAGGTAGAGATGCAAGTTTAAAGTTTAGGATTAAGGTTTAGGGTTTAGTTTTAGGTTTAAAGCGAAATTAGGGTTTTAGGGTTTCGTTTAGGATTTAGGGTTTTAGATTAGGGTTTTAGGATGACTTAGGGTTTAGGTTTATGGTTTAGGAGTCATGAATTAAGTGCTTGTACCTTGTGTTAAAGTGGTAGTAAGAAACTAAAGTGATTTAGGAGGTAAAATGACCTAGTTTGGTTTTCTTGCATTATTGACTTGTACATTGGGCTTTAAAAAGTTGTAACTTGATTTAGGAGGGAAAAGATATTCAAATGCTGTGAATTGTACACTTGTACACATGTTTGAAGGCTTGCACATTCATTTTATATGTATACATTACATATAATTTGGGTTTTGATATAAACGTTAATGAATAAAGTCTGTTTTGGTATAACGTTGTAGTTGGTACGTTAAATGGATAATGTACTTGGTAAAAATGATATTAAGATATAGACTTGACATATTAGGATGTTTAAATGATATAAACATAGATATAGATGGCATTGGTGGAGGTTGCGTGAGCTCGTTTACTTTAGAGATGCAACTTACGTTGCATAATGAGATAAAGCAAAAATGTTCCCTGTAAAAAGGTGATATATATATAATAGATGGATATTATAGTGCATCTAATTTAATAGATGGATAATTACATTAATGAAAATTACGGGTTGTTAAAGTCTCCCCCCTTAAAGAAATCTCGTCTCGAGATTTAGTTGGATGCCGGAGTGATATTTGAAAACAGATGTGGATACTTGGCTCGAATTTGATCTTCGCGTTCCCACGTAATTTCTGGTCCTCTTTTAGAGTTCCATCTTAGTTTGACTATAGGAATACGACTTTGTTTTAGTTGTTTGACTTCTTGATCCATGATTTCCACTGGTTCTTCTACAAAGTTGAGTTTATCATCAAGCCAAAGCTCTTTCATTGGAATGACAAAGGATTCGTCTGATAAGCATTTCTTTAGATTAGAAACGTGAAAAGTACTGTGGACATTACTGAGCTCTTCAGGAAGCTCAAGTTTATATGCCACTGGGACAATCCGTTCAAGGATTTTGAAAGGTCTAATGTACCGGGGATTAAGCTTTCCTCGTTTTCCGAATCGGATGACACCTTTACGAGGTGACAATTTTAACATAACACGATCTCCAACTTGAAATTCTAAAGGCTTTCGCCTTATATTGGCGTAACTTCTTTGCTGGTCTCTTGCAGCTTGCAAGCGTTGCCGAATTTGCACTATCTTCTCAGTTGTTTCATGGATTATTTCTGGTCCTGTAAGTTAAACATCTCTAACTTTGGCCCAACAAACAGGTGATCTGCACTTTCGACCATAAAGTGCCTCAAATGGTGCTGCCTTAATACTGGCATGGTAACTGTTATTGTAGGAGAATTCTACTAATGGTAAGTGTTTTTCCCATCCTTTTCCAGAATCTATAACACAGGCTCGAAGCATGTCTTCAAGGGTTTGGATGGTCCTTTCACTTTGTCCATCGGTTTCAGGATGATATGCCGTACTCATATCTAATTGAGTACCCAAAGCATTATGTAATGATTGCAAGAATCTGGATGTAAAATGACTGTCACGATCTGAGATGATAGATATTGGCACTTCATGCCGGGAGACTATTTCCTTTATGTACAATCTTGTAAGGGTTTCCATACTATCTGTCTCTCGGGTAGGGATGAAATGTGCGGATTTGGTAAGGCGATCGACAATGACCCAGATTGGGTAGTTTTGTGATGAAATCCATTGTTATTCTCTCCCACTTCCATATAGGAATCTCCGGTTGTACCAGTAAGCTAGATGGCTTCTGACATTCTGCTTTAACTCTAGAGCATGTAAAAAATTTGCCAACATATTCAGCGATGATTGCCTTTATGTTAGGCCACCAATAGTGTTTTTTAGATCCTGATACATCTTGTCAGAACCTGGGTGAATGGAATACTTCAATTTATGGGACTCATGCATGACCAAGTCTCTCAAATTACCAAAGAGTGGTAACCAACTTTGATTCTTGATGCATCGGGTTCCATCAGGACGTATTTCAAATGCTTAGTCCATTCCTCGTAAGTTTTCAGCCTTGACGTTCTCTTCCTTGAGTGCTTCAGTTTGAGCTTTGAGAATTTGTGATGGTAATTTTGGATGAATGGTCATAACTAATGATCTAACTCGGAGTGGTTTGATTTGTTCCTTCTGGCTTAAGGCATCTGCTACAACATTTGCCTTTCCAGGATGGTAGCGAATTTCACAATCGTAATCTGCAAGCAATTCTAACCAACAACGTTGTCTCATGTTCAACTCTTTCTGATCAAGGATATGCTGAAGACTTTTATGATCAGTGAACACAGTACATTTGGTGCCATACATATAGTGTCTCCAAATTTTAAGAGCGAACACTACTGCTCCTAATTCGAGATCATGAGTGGTATAGTTTTCTTCATTAGGCTTAAGTTGTCGGGATGCATATGCAATAACCTTCTCTCTTTGCATTAACACCGCTCCCATACCTTGATGGGATGCATCACAGTAAACAACAAAATCGTTATTTCCTTCTGGTAATGCTAAGATTGAAGCTTCACATAGCTTCTATTTTAGTAGTTGAAAAGCCGACTCTTGGTCTTCGCCCCAGATACACTTCTTGTTTTTCTGGGTTAATTCAGTCAAAGACTTTGCAATCTTCGAGAAATCTTTGATAAATCTCCGTTAATAACCGACAAGTCCTAAGAATTGACGTATTTCTGTGGGTGTAGTAGGAGATGTCCAATTCTTAACTGCTTCAATCTTGTCGGGGTCAACATGAAGTCCTTGACTATCAATTAAGTGTCCAAGAAATTACACGATACGAATCCAGAAGTCACACTTGGAGAACTTGGCATACAACTCTCTTTCTTGAGTAATTATAGGATTATTCTCAAATGATTTGCGTACTCTTCTTTGTTACGAGAGTAGATGAGAATATCATCGATGAATTCTATTATGAGTTTGTCTAAATATGGTTTACATACACGGTTCATGAGATCTATGAATACAAAAGGTGCGTTAGTTAAACGAAATGACATTACTTGAAATTCATAATGTTTATATCTTGTTCTGGAAGCAGTCTTGGGAATATCTTCATCCCTGACTCTCAGTTGATGATAGCCTGATCTTAAGTCAATCTTCGAGTAGACACTCGAACTTTGAAGTTGGTCAAATAAGTCATCAATCCAGGGTAATGGGTAACGATTCTTTATGGTAAGTTTATTCAACTCCTGGTAATCGATACACATTCTGAAAGATCCGTCTTTCTTTTTAACAAATAAGACAGGAGCTCGCCAAGGCGAAGTACTTGGTCGGAAAAAACCTCGATCTGATAATTCTTGAAGTTGATCAGATAGTTCTTGCATTTCTAAAAGAGCCAATCTATAGGGTGCTCAGGCTACAGGTGTTGTTCCTGGGATTAAATTGATTTGGAATTCTACTTGGCGAACGGGAGGAAGGCCAGGTAGATCTTCAAGAAAAACTTCCGGATATTCTCCGACTACCGGTATATCTTTTAGTCGTTTCTCGTCCGACTTCTTCTCCATTACTTGGATTATGAAAACTTGACAACCTCGGGATATATATCTTTCGGTTTTTATACACGATATGAGATTTAGTCGGGTTTTACTTTGGTCACCTTGGATGATCAAAGTTTCACCGTTGATTGGGATGTGGACGACTTTCTTGTCACATATAATTCTAGCATGATACTTGGATAGCCAATCCATACCAATGACGATGTCGAAACTACCGAGTTTTATTGGCATAAGATCAATTTCGAAAGGTTGGTTTAACAAGGTCAGAGTTGCACCCTGAATAACGGTGTTTGTGCTTACTAGGTTTCCATCAGCCATTTCGATATTGTAAAAGGTATCTATTGTAATGGGTGGAATATTTAGCATAGAGGCAAGAGATATGGATACAAAGCTTTTATCGACTCCAGAATCAAATAATACTCTAGCTAGATGTTGGTTTAGAAGGAACATACCCGTGACTACGTTCGGGTCTTGGTGAGCATTCTTATCCCTCAACATGTAGGCTCTTTGCTACGCATTATTTTTGGTGGTCTTTTGGCACTGATTTGCATAATTTCCTTTCTCTTCACAGGCATGACAAGTAACTATCATTGGTAGCAGATTACTTCCAGTGGCTTGCCCTTTGTTTCTGCAGTTCTTGGTCAGATAGACCACCTTGTTACAAGTATTACACTTAACATTGCAAGGTCCTATGTGATGCAGAGTGCATTTCTTACACAAGGGACGGTTTCTAGTATACCCATTATTTTCAGTTAGAGTGACAGCAAAAGACCTGAAGGTTTCCTTTCTTTTGTTCTATTTGTGGTTGGTGATTATTGTAGCGGTTGTTGGTGTTGGTGTTACGATAGTTGTTGTTGTTGAAAGTTCTTTTGTAGTCAAACTTTCGTTTGTGATCACTTGATACTTGCACCGGAGTATGCTTTGTTACCTGATCCATTAGCCTCTGGGCTATGTTAATGGCTTCCTCTAGAGTTTGAGGTTTAGAGGCGGTAACATTCCCTTCAATACTTCGAGGCAATCCCCTGATGAAAACTTCTATCATTTTCTCAGAATCTGGCACCATAGTGGGACACAAGGTTGCTAATTCCTAGAATCTTCTTACATATGCCTTGAGATCATTCTCCTTCACAATAAGATGGTAAAATTCGTCTTCCATTTTCTGGACCTCAGTTCGGGGACAATACTTCTTTATCAAAAGCTTTTTAAATTCAACCCAGGTAATCTTGTAAGCTTCTTCAATCCCAATAGGTTGGGCAAAAGAATTCCACCAGGATAGAGCTTCTTTAGTTAAAGTACTAGTAGCAAACTTCACCTTGCAGTCTTCGGTACAGTTGCTACGTGTTAGCCTCAATTTTATTGAGTCAATAAAGGAAGTTCGTTCCCGTGTTCAAGACCTCACTTCGGGGGAGATTGTTAGCCTCAATTTATTGAGTCGAACAAGGAAGCTCGGTCACTCTACGATGGAGCTTCGGTCTTTAATTAGTTAATGTTGTAATAAGATAATATCGGGAATCGGGCTCGATAGATAATCTAATATTGTATATGTTTTGGGTTTAATCCCAAGCAAAACCCGAGCCCGGGTCCTAGTTAAATATCCCGCGCGTCACATTAAATGTGTAGGGGTATATATATATTTAGATATTTTCTAAAATATCTAAATATATATAGATATTTTCTTTTTTAGAAAATATCTAGTTTTCATAATATCTAAATTTTTTTTTCCATCTCTTTTCTCTCAGAGAGTGAGCAGTTACATAAAGAAAATGAGCACTTGAAACAGACTTACAAAGATCTTTTTGATTCTATCAAAAGGACACGAGTTCAGACCAAAAACCAGAATGACTCTTTAATAGAACAACTGAACAAAAAGTCTAATGAAAATGCTGATGTACTAGCTCAGATTCAGAAAAAGGGGTTTGCAATTGCAGCATTAAAAAATGAGTTAAGGAAACTAACAGGAAATAGTGTGAATACTAAGTTTGCAAAGCCATCAATCTTGGGAAAACCGGTTGGACAACCACTCAAAAACCAATCCGTTGTTAGACAACCGACTGCGTTTAAGTCTGAAAGACCTAGAATTTCAAAACCACGGTTTGCCTCCCAAGTTGATGTGAACAACGACTTGTCAAAACCAGTCACTACACATCATTTGCCTAAGAGAAGAGAATCTGCCCCTGCAAAACCTCATCACATGATTGCACCAAGCTCATCTAGGTATAGCTCAAACGACATTGTTCATAATCACTACCTAGAGGAAGCTAAGAAAAAGACACATGAACACTCTAGGATCCCTAGAAATTTTTCTGACTCCAAACATTTTGTTTGCTCGACATGTCAGAAATGTGTCTTTAATGCCAATCATGACGCTTGTGTAATAAAATTCCTGAAAGAAGTCAACTCGCGTGCTAAGGTTCCATCCAATAAGACAACAAACAGAAACAAACCCGTAGAGCAAATAAGGGTTGCAACGAAACCAAAAAGACAGATCCCAAAAGGACATAGGTTTTCAATCAAAAAGACTACCACTGTGCATGAGAAAACAACAAGTCCTAGATCTTGTCTTAGGTGGCAACCAACGGGTAGAATTCTCAAGACTGTTTGTCTTAGATGGGTTCCAACAGGAAAGACATTCGCCTCTAGCACAACAAAGGTTGAAAGTGAACCCCCAAATGGTTCAAATGCAGATATCCCTAACCAATGTGAAAGCGAACAAGCTCTTAATGTCAGTGCAGGTACTCTCTTAAGTACAGGTACATCGTTCAATCCTACAGAGGAAGGACTCAGAGTTTGGTTGCGAAAAAGAAAGATATCTCAGAAAACAGGGCTTCAAGGAATTTTGATCTGATGATCACAAAATGACGTTTGAACACAGCAGTTCAAGCCTCGGTCATCAATGTCAAATGGTGTCTGCTGAAAATAACACTTCAGGCCCCGTTCCTCAATGTTTAAATGACGTTTGAACACAGCAGTTCAAGCCTCGGTCGTCAATGTCAAATGGTGTCTGCTGAAAATAACACTTCAGGCCCCGTTCCTCAATGTTCAAATGACGTTTGAACACTGCTAGTTCAGCCTCGTGTCAATGTCTATGGCGTCTGCTGAAAATAAACACTTTTCAGACCCCGTTCTCTAATGTTCTAGACGTTTGGAAGCAGCAGATCAAGCGTCGGTCTTCATGGAGATGACGTCTGTTACATCTAGTTCAGGCCTCGTTCCTTCATCAAATGACTTCTGATCATAACCGTTCAGAACTCGGAATTCACGACCACAGCAATGAACCGTCAAGTTCAAAGTCGGTTAAACGTTGTTCCTTAAGCAACACAGACTGTTACATCAAGACAAAGAGTTGAATTTTACTTTTCCACCCATCATAAAGCAATGTGAAGACAAAAGGTAATATATACAAATAGGAAAATCAGAAATTTTCAAAAAGATCTTCTCGACATGTCTTTGATCGATAACATTAACGTGCTTTAGAAATGTCGATTAACTTTGACAGGGTGTGTAAATGAAGTATCGAGCTGAGAGTTGCAAATAGTTTCCAAAACCATGTTCTTAATAATTTTCTAATTGGCTTATGTGCAAATATCCAGTACCATAACCCTCGGACTTCAAAATAAAGGAAGGTTTATATTTATCCTAACAAACGAGGAAAAATTAAAGTTTCTCGTCTTGGCTGTTCTTAAAAGACAGTCATAGTTTTTAGCTACAAGAAAAAGAATAGTGTACGTTTCAGTGCGCTTTACATTACGTTAGAAGAGTAAGTCTCTAACATTGGTTTTCAATAAGTTAAACACGATTTTTTCTAAGAATTTCTCCATGACAATTCCTTTCTTTCAAAAATTGTGTGTTTCAAACTCCAACTCAGCCAATGTTTTCAAAGACAAACAATTTCTCATGGGTCCTATTTTGAAGGGTGATGTTTTTCGAAAAACTATGTTTTAATGTTCTTGGATATACTCATAACGACCATTCTAAATGAATTCAAAACATTATCCAAAATGTTCCAAACATTCATGCTGACAATATATTTTCCCAACAGATTTTTCATGACATTATTTAATCACACGGTATTTCATAAAAAACTAAGTGTTTTTTATTATTAATAAGGGAGAGAAATGTAATATATATATGATTTATTGACTCAATGTGCTGAAGAAAAGGTTTTTATGGTATAGATCTTATTAACCCAACAACATCTTACACGAAATTTGAGTCTTAAGGTTGGTTAGGTTGAATCAATTCCTATTGATCCAACCAGACCGGAGATCAACTACAAGGTAATCAAGTTAGAAATGAGTCTTGGTATGTTTGGTGTTGAATGTATTCTGGGGAATAATGACCGACTTAGATTGAGTTAAACTGGTACAATCACAACAATGTGTTTGTAATGACGTCCTGGTAAGCATTGAAGGCGTTTTGAAGAATTAAAAGAAATGTATGGTATAGAGTCTAACAAAAGAAGGCCCTCAACAAATTAAGGCAGAAAGAAGACTAGAAACAGGGTCAATACATATTCTGTCTTTTTAGAATCACAAGTGGATTGCTTACATTGAAACGTCATCATGGACCCAGTAGTCCTATGCAATGCACCAACCCTTTTCAGACATTCGGGATTCTAATCAAAGATAAACTGTTCTCAATTTGGCACGGAGATACACACGTTATCTATTGACATCTAACTCCGAGATTGTTGATATTGAAATTGGTGGCAATCTGCTCCAGATTCGAGTACTAAACCAAACTGCACTAATCGAGTCTATGAGCTCAGAGATCAATTCAAAATTCTCGGTAGGATACATTCCATTTCAAAAACACTCTGTTGAACAATCATCAAGTTCAAAATGCTGTTATCAGAGAATCCTACGAATATCATTGTGATATTTGCCAGAACATCTGAGTGATACTAATGTATTACAATGATGATGGAAATTCTTGTTGAGCCTAGCATCAAACAAGCTCTTGGTAGGTGACTTGCGAGGATTCTATATTGAATCTATCTTTGTGACAAACTGGATATCGATTTGGTTCCAGTAAATGATTGACGATTGATGAATTTGATAAAATTATGACACTCTTTTTTATTTTCGATGTGTTACAAAACTCTTTACGAGTGCACGTCGATTTGATCTTCGGCTAAAACTAAAGCAGTCCATGGACATATTTGAACTATGGTATAAAACTACGTTTTTCTTATGCACCATTATGATGATCCATTTGGTAATCACTGGGTGATACTTAAGAACGATAACTGAAGGTTGATGATGGTCTATTCCCATATCTTGGACGCCCCGGAGGTCGAAGACTAATTTGCTTGCCACGTGGTGGTGATCCTCCACGACGCTGGGGTTCAACTGAAAAAAAAAACTAAACTCCTGTTTCGGGGTAGGTTTACTACTATACTATTAAAAGGATGCCCTGCGTGTCAATAATATGCAATAGTGCAGCGTGCCCTCACATGATTTTTATTCCAATCACAATTTCGTGGCCATTTCACAAATAAAGAATTGAAATTTGTAGACCATTACTAGCAGGCCATGCAACGTCAAGTTCCTTATCGTAGCTGATGATTACTTCACAAAATGGATATAAGCCAAACAAATGGCTACCATTATTGAAAAGAAAGTACTTAATTTTGTATATGGATATACACATTTGTCGACAAACTAGCCTAAAATTCGCATAAAATGTGGCCCAAAGTAAAAAAAAAATACTAGCCCAAAATTAGCCTGAAATCTGGCCCAAAGTAAAAAAAATACAAAACGGTCCCTCAACTTTTAACTATTTACGATTTTCTTACACAAAAAATCCCGTAAAAAAATTAACAAAAAAAACACGTCAAGTTTTTATTGTTCACAACTTTTTTACATTCATCGACGCAAATTTTTTTTTTCCCGAATCATACAAAAAAAGGAAATATCCGGGAAAAAATTAGCCAAAAAAAAAACCAAAAATAGCCTAAAATCTGGCCCAAAGTAAAAAAAAAACAAAACGGACCCTCACCTTTTAACTATTTACGATTTTCTTACACAAAAATTCCCGTAAAAAAATTTACAAAACCGTCCCAAAAAAAGAAAATATTCGGGAAAAAATTAGCCCGTCCCAACGCAATTTTTTTCCCCGAATCATACAAAAAAATAAACTATTAAAAATTAGCCCCGCCATAACGCATCGCCAAAAAAAACCCCTCAAAACGTAAAAGAAAATTATTCGGGAAAAAATTAGCCCCGCCGCAAAGCGTGGGTTCTTTTGCTTGTTAAAGATAAAGAAAGTAAAGATAAAGATATAAGTAAAGTTTGTATGTATGTGAAAGGGAAGGAAAGTGTGAGGGACAAAACATGGATGTCGGTTTATTTATTTTCTTATAAAAAGCTCAAATCTGGGTATTCTAAAAAAACAATTCCAGAGAATTAGCATAGATCTATTCGATTTCAAGGTAAGAGATATATATTACAATCTTACTCTTTTATATATAATTATTAATTAATTAGATAAATAGATTACAAGGTTTTATAGATAGATTTGAGGAAACATATATTTATTAATAATAATTTAACGTTTGATTTGGATATTACGTCGAAAAGAAGTAGAATTAACAAGGAATATAATTTGGGGATTATGTCAAAAAGAAGTAAATAAGCAAGAAATGATTCTATTAGAGAATAATGTTAGTCAATAAGTAATAGTGTTAGTTTAAATTTGTTAGTCAAAGTTATTTAAGTGTTAGACAAAGTAATTGACCAAGCTCGTATTGTGGCTTGTGATCCCATCTAAGGTTTCTCTCTTGTAAATCTCTAAATATAGTGAAATTTTTATTTTGAATAATACAATCATACCGACGGGTTTTTACATTTTTTAACTATTAGAGAATAAATGTTAGTCAAAGTAATTATGTTAGTTAAATTTGTTAGTCAAAGTTATTTATGTTAGTCAAAGTAATTGACCCAAGCTCGGTTTGTGGGCTTGTGATCCACTAGGGTTTCTCTCTTGTAATCTCTATATATTGTGATGAATAATACAAATCATCCGACGGGGTTTACATTGTTTAATAGATTAGGGGATTATGTCAAAAAAAGGAGTAGAATTAGCAAGGAAGTTAATTTAAGGATTATGTCAAAAAGAAGTAGAATTAGCAAGGAAGATGATTTGGGGATTATGTCGAAAAAAGGGGTAGAATTAGCAAGGAAGATGATTTGGGGATTATGTCGAAAAAAAGAAGTAGAATTAGCAAGGAAGATGATTTGGGGATTACTTTGAAAAAAAGAAGTAGAATTAGCAACGAAGATGATTTAGGGATTATGTCGAAAAAAAGAAGTAGAATTAGCAACGAAGTTGTTCTTCCTGTGGAGTTGATTCATCTTATTCAATCGTTGTTGTCTTTAAAAGAAGGCGGACGCACTTGCATCCTATCAAAATCATGGCTAGGAGCTTGGTATACCCTCCCTACCCTTAAATTCATGCATACGAGGATTTCAACCCACGAAATCGAAACAAAGTTCAACAACCTCGTTCATACCACTTTGCAAAGATACCACATAGACAACACACCCATTCAATCTTTTCATCTTCTGTTATGCATCTTTTTTAAAAATACCCTAGAGAACCTCCCAAATTAGATACGCCTTGTAGTTTCCAACAGTTGTCTCAAAGACCTCTCACTTGATATCAGGTGTTCCCTTGACGACGACAACTCTTTTACAATATTGCCAAATGAGTTATTCTCTAGCCAAGGCCTACATACAATTCATGTAACAACAACACCATTAACAGCTGAGGATTTGACCAACCTTTGTCTTCGAATTTGTTCCACCAATGTCATCAACTGTGTTTCTTTACGTGTATTAGACTTGAATTTCGTCTTTATAAATCAAGACGTGTTGAACAACTTGTTGTCTACTTGTACCTTGCTTGAGAAGGTTAAGCTTCATTGGTGCGGGGGCTTGATCAATTGTAAGGTTAAAAACCTTCTCCGTCTTACGGAATTATTCATTCACTTAATTGAAGAAAACGATCTTTGGGAGATCAACAATGTACCAAGTCTTTGCTCCTTTCGTTACCACCATGTATATGCTAGCGGGAAGCCTATACCGTTTCAAATGGATTCATTAGCAAGCGTGACACAATTATGTATTGAGGGTGATCTAAGTTTTGACAATTCATTTTTTGACAAACTCGAATCCAAGTTTCCTTTGCTCGAGAGTTTGACCCTATCAATTGATCGTTGTGAGCTCAAAAACTTAGTTTTCACTAGTGCTTTGCTTAAGTGGTTGACCCTAACCCTAATACCAATCGGCCCGGCGCACAATGTACAAGTTTATGCTCCAAAATTACTTTCTTTCATCTATAGTGGTAAATTACCTGGTCTCCTTTTCCTAACCACTCCTCCTAAGCAAGTTAAGCTTTGTTTCGGCTCATGGGAATATTTGGATCATTCGTACTTTCTAAAGATGAGGGAAGCACTTAATTCATCAAGCAAGTTTGACATATATATAGAATCTTGTATCCTTGATTCACTAGTTCATTTGAATGACATTGATGTTGATGATCTCAGAAGAAGAGTCTTGTTTTCGGTTAGGAACATTGAACTTGAACTTGAAACACGTTTAGATGAACACACGTGGGAGCAATCACGGTTCTTTGATGCATTTTTCTTGATTTGCCATCCGAGTTACATAAGGTGCCGTTACCATGTGATTAGGAAGATGATGGAAGGGAATACGACTAATCAACTAAAAGAAGTTTTATTGAAAAATCCTCATAATGGAAATTGGGAGGCTCTAACAACTTCTGAGAAAAATGATCTTCACACATTCACTGGTCACCTTGAGTGCAAACAAATTTGGTTTTGCTAAAGAACATTGTCTCTAATCAGATGATAATGGAGTGAAGGCGTAAGATCCAAATAAGGAAGCATCCACTTCAGGACCATTCATCATCTTAAGTGCAGGTGAAGCAGCTCGAGGATGGATGGTACCCTTGCAGAAGGAGTCCACTCTCCACTTTGTCCTACGTCTTTGTGGTGGTAATTAAATTGAAGCTCTTTTCTTGTTCATGAATGTTTCTTTGTGAATGTTGTGTGTTATTCTTTACAAGTGTTGATGTATTTTGTGTTTAGTCTGATTTGAAGCAATATTAATTCTCTTTGGTGAGTTGTAATGTTTTTGTAAATGTTCATATGGCTTTGATTTTGTAGTGTGTGAGCATATGGTTTGTCTAGAATATTATCTCCTAAGGCATGCTAATTTAGGATACACATACATGGCATGCTAATTTGGAGCTAAGTCAAATGACTCGTTACTGAACTTGGCTTTTCCTAGTGAGACCTCAGTAGTCAGAGTAGAAATGCAGATTATGTGCATTGTTGAACTTCTTGCACCTTCGATTTCATGTTTTGTATTTTTTGTGTATGGGTTTGTTGCGCATCAATTATCAGAAATTACAAATTATTTCATGGAATTTAAGTTGTTTATGTTGGTGATTTTAGTGTCATCAACGGCCATTTAGGTAATGACGATTTACTAAAGACTAAAGAGATTTCATATTCGGCTCGGATACGAGTTAGGGAAGTGTGGAGTGCACACTCGTTGAGTTAATATGTTTTTAACCATGACAAAATGCAGGGGTCAAGGGGCAGAGCCCCTTGCTGTTTTATATTTGGTGCTCCAAGAAAGTTATTCCGTTGTTTTTCCCTCTTATTTCCCAACCGTGACTGCTGAAAAAACAGTTGTAAAAGTTGGTTTTGAACCAACTATTAACTACATAAAATTGTCTTTATAATCTGTTTTATAAACAGATAGATTAGTCTCATTTTGACAGACAAATATACATATACATAATCTCTTTTGCACTTGATTTGTGTTCTTGTGCCTAGACATAAATTGTTACTCTTCTTATATTATCCCGATAGTGATTTCGTGCAACCCAGGCATATAAATGGTCAAAATTCTTTATACGGAAAGTGAACTCAACACGATACAAGCAAGATATCGAGGATCATCACACACCCTAAACATCTAACAAACGTATAAAGTATTTGTTGTGATCATGGCTGGAAATACGGTGAAGGAGATGACTACGAATTTTGGGAAACTAGATACGTTTGAGGGGCATGACTTTAGGCGATGGCAGAAAAAGATGCATTTCTTGTTGACTATGTTGAAGATGGTTTATGTGTTGACAACACCGATGACGAAATTGTTAGAAGATGCAAGAGTAGAAGCAATAGGGATAAGGGCAAAGTGGGAGAATAATGACTACATATGCAGGGGTCATATATTGAATGGTATGTCTGATTCTCTTTTTGATGTATATACGAATGTTAAATCGGCTAAGGAGTTGTGGGATTCACTTGAATCCAAGTACATGGCAGAGGATTCTTCTAGTAAGAAATTCTTTGTTAGTAATTTTAACAATTACAAGATGGTCGATTCTAGACCGGTCATGGAATAGTACAATAAACTCCTTAGGATCCTTGGACAATACACACAACATGGCTTGAAAATGGATGAATCCATTTCTGTTTCAAGTATAATTGATAAGTTGCCTCCTTCCTGGAAGGATTTCAAACATACTTTGAAACATGGTAAAGACGATGTGTCTTTGGTCCAACTTGGTAGTCACTTGCGCATAGAGGAGTCTCTAAGGGCGCATGAGAGTGACAATGGCAAAGGAAAAGAAGTTGTTAGACCCTCTGTGAATATGACAGAAGAGGGTGGAAAGAATAAAAACAACAAACAAAACAAAGGAAAGAAACGTGGTTTCAAGTAGAACAACGGTGGTTCTGGTTCCAACAAGAAACCTAAATTGGAATGTTGGAAGTGTGGCAAAACTGGTCACTTTAAGAGGGATTGCCGTAGTGGAAACAAGAAGAATAACACAAGTTCTGGTGGTTCGGGAAAGGGGTCTAAGGACCAATCCCAAAACCAAAGTCGGAATTTAGTACATGTTTGGAACAGATTCATTAAATATTCCGTTTCACTAAATTCTGAAGCATTTTATGTGCACGTTGATGCAATTGCGTGGTGGATTGATTCAAGTGCCATAACTCATGTTTGTAAAGATCGTTGCTGGTTTAAGACATATGAATCGGTGGAAGACGGATCTCTCCTTTACATGGGTAATGATCATTTCGCTCTTGTTCATGGAAAAGGAAGTGTGGTGTTAGAATTGAGTTCTGGAAAATCTATTACTTTGTTTAATGTGTTGTATGTACCAAAACTTCGTAAGAATTTAATTTATGGTCCTGTATTAAATAAGTGTGGAGACAAACAAGTGTATGAATCCGATAAGTATATCTTATCGAAGTCTGGTGTGTTTGTAGGATTTGGTTATTATAACAATGAAATGTTTATGTTAAATTTGAATAAAGTTTCTGATGATTCTGGTTCTATTTATATGTCTTCTTCTACTGTTGTTAATACCTCATTATGGCATGCTCGTTTAAGACATGTGCATTATAAAATAATACTTTAAATGTCTAAAGATTATTTAATTACTCCTATTGATGAAAATCTTAGAAAATGTACTACTTGCATGTTAACAAAAATCACTAGACAACCGTTTAAAAGTATAACAAGAAAATTTGTTATACTTGAATTGATACATAGTGATTTATGTGATTTTCATGCAACACCATCTTTAGGTAATAAAAAGTATGTTATAACTTTTATAGATGATGCCTCTAGATTTTGCTATGTTTACTTGCTACATGCAAAAGATGAAGCCCTAGATAAATTTAGAATTTATAAAACAGAAGTTGAATTGCAACAAAATGACTTGATTAAAACTTTACGCACGGATAAAGGTGGTGAATATTATGATCATGTATTTTTCCAATCTGGGAATCATTCATGAAACTACTTATACACAATAGCAAAAATGGTGTGGCTGAAAGGAAAAATAGAGCTATTAAGGAAATGGTTAATTCCATGTTATTTTACTTGGGTTTGAGTAAGGGGTTCTGGGGAGAAGCCATGTTAACGGCTTGCTATTTATTGAATAGGGTTCCTAATAAAAGGAACAAGAATACTCCATATGAACTTTGGTATAAGAAATGACCCAATATTTGATGAGAATCATTTCTCTTCAATACCTAGACCAAAGGATATTATACCAAATTCAGATGAATCTCAAATGATGATCTATACCTTATGAGTTTACCAGTGAGATTCCTGAACCTCGTAAAGGTAAAAGAGTTCGGAAAGCTAAATCATATGGTTTTGATTTTCAGCTATACTTAATTGAGGGATCAAGAGATCAAGTTGGATTAGAATACTCTTACTGTTATAGTATTGAGGAGGTTCCTAGAACCTATAATGAAGCTATGCAATCTCGAGATTCTGTTTTTTGGAAAGAAGCAATTGACGATGAGATTGGTTCTATTATGGAAAATAATACATGGGTTCTATCTGATTTACCCCCTGGTTGCAAACCTTTAGGTTGCAAATGGATCTTCAAAAGGAAGATGAAAGTCGATGGAACAATTGACAAGTTTAAAGCTCAATTGGTAATCCAAGGCTTTAGACCAAAGGAAGGGATTGATTACTTCGATACCTAGGCACCATTGCTCGTATCACTACTATTTAGATTGTTTATTAGCTTTAGCTACTAGACAACAACTATGATCCATCAAATGGAGTTTCCAAAACGCCACTTTTTAGAAATGGGTGATATTGGATGAAGAAGTGTATATGAAGCAACTGGAAAGATTTGTTATCTCGGGCAATAAGCATAAGGTGTGTAAGTTGGTCAAGTCATTGTATAGGCTGAAATAAGCACCTAAGCAGTGGCATCAAAAGTTTGATGAGGTTATGTTACCAAGTGGTTTTCTTTTAAACCAATCTGATAAGTGTGTATATAGCAAATTTAATAGCTCCGGTAAAGGTGTCATAATTTGTCTATATGCTGATGACATGTTGATTTTTAGAACTGACCAAAATCAAGTTGATAAAACTAAGAATTTTTTGTCATCGAAGTTCTCAATGAAAGATATGGGAGAAGCAGACGTTATTCTTGGTATTAACATTAAACATGAAAAAAGGGATTGTAATTACACAATCTCATTATATTGAGAAAATACTTAAGAAATTCACTCGCGAAGATTATTCTCCAGTGAGTACTCCCATGGATTCGATAGAAAATCTTAAGCCAAATACAGGCAAACCTGTAGATCAGCTCGAATATTTTAGAGCTATTGGATGTTTGATGTATGCTATGACTAGCACTAGACCTGATATTGCTTATGCAGTTGGTAGATTGAGCAGATTTACTAGTAATCCTAGTAGACAGCATTGACAAGCAATAACAAGGGTGTTCAAGTACTTAAAAGGTACTATGAATTATGGTTTATCATATATGGGATATCATTCGGTGTTAGAAGGTTATTCGGATGCTAGCTGGATAAATCATGTTGAAGATTCATCTTCTACGAGTGGATGGGTGTTCCTGCTTGGGGGATGTGGCATTTCATGGGCTTCCAAGAAGAAAACATGCATCACCGGTTCTACTATGGAATCTGAGTTTGTAGCATTGGCTGCTGCTGGTAAAGAAGTAGAATGGCTAAGAAACTTGATACATGAGATTCCAATATGGCCAAAACCAATAGCACCAATATCTATCCGATGTGATAGTGCTCCCACAATGGCTTAGGCTTATAGTCAGATATATAATGGGAAGTCTAGACACTTAGGTGTTAGGTATAGTATGATTAGGGAGTTAATCATGAATGGTGTGATTTCTATTGAGTTTGTTCGATCACAAAAGAATTTAGCAGACCATTTGACGAAGGGTCTCGCTAGAGACTTAGTGAATAAGTCAGTGATAGGGATGGTATTAAAGTCCTTATAAATCTACTATCTATGAGATACCCAATTACCTTCTAATATGAAGTTAGAAGCTGAATTCAATGTGGAAAGCTCATAGCTAGAGGTTGGAACACGTGTATTTATCTTCCTGAGGTATCTGTTCAGACCTACAAGTGATGGTTAGGTTGAAGTTTACCTTCTTAATGATTCTTTTGAAAAATTGCTAATGCAAGTGCAAGACTAAAAGAATCACCTATGTGAACATGAAGTTTTACCACTTCAAGAAGCCTGGACTTGACTTCCTGTATGTTCATTAATGGATTGGGACACATGGCTTGTAATAGTGTTAAGTAACGAACATTAGAGTGTTGTAAAAACTTATGTGTATAGTATCTTCTGGTATTCAAATGGATTGACGGGTTCAATCGTTGCGACACCCTGATTTTTGAATATTTGGAATGTGTATTATACTAAGATGAAAATTCAATCGCAAGACATTTTCATTTATGCATTTGTTTGTTTTGTTTTGTTTGTTTTAACATAATTGCATATATCTTTATATATGTTTTAGTAAATCAAGGATTACACTAAAATGAGGGGGGATTTGTTGGTGATTTTAGTGTCATCGACGACCATTTAGGTAATGACGATTTACTAGAGACTAATGAGATTTCATATTCGGCTCGGATACGAGTTAGGGAAGTGTGGAGTGCACACTCGTTGAGTTAATATGTTTTTAACCGTGACAAAATGCAGGGGACAAGGGGGCTACGCCCCCTTGCGGGGTCAAGGGGCAGAGCCCCTTGCTGTTTTATATTTGGTGCTCCAAGAAAATTATTCCGTTGTTTTTCCCTCTTATTTCCCTAACCGTGACTGTTGAAAAAACAGTTGTAACATAAAACTGTCTTTACAATCTGTTTCATAAATAGATAGATTAGTCTTATTCCAACAGACGAATATACACATATATAATCTCTTTTGCTCTTGATTTGTGTTCTTGTGCCTAGACACAAATTGTTACTCTTCTTGTATTATCCCGATAGAGATTTCGTGCAACCCAGGCAAATAAAGGGTCGAAATTCTTTATACGGAAAGTGAACTCAACACGATACAAGCAAGATATCCAGGATCATCACACACCCTAAACATCTAACTAACGTATAAAGTATTTGTTGTGATCATGACTGGAAATACGGTGAAGGATATGACTATGAATTTTAGGAAACTAGATAAGTTTAAGGGGCATGACTTTAGGCGATGGCAGAAAAAGATGCATTTCTTGTTGACTATGTTGAAGGTGGTTTATGTGTTGACAACACCGATGCCGGAATTGTTGGAAGATGCAACAGTGGAAGCAATAAGGATAAGGGCAAAGTGGGAGAATGATGACTACATATGCAGGGGTCATATATTGAATGGTATGTCAGATTCTCTTTTTGATGTATATACGAATATTGAATCGGCTAAGGAGTTGTGGGATTCACTTGAATCCAAGTACATAGCAGAGGATTCTTCTAGTAAGAAATTCCTTGTTAGTAATTTTAACAATTACAAGATGGTCGATTCTAGACCGGTCATGGAACAGTACAATGAACTCCTTAGGATCCTTGGACAATACACATAACATGGCTTGAAAATGGATGAATCCATTTCTGTTTCAAGTATAATTGATAAGTTGCCTCCTTCCTGGAAGGATTTCAAACATACTTTGAAACATGGTAAAGACGATTTGTCTTTGGTCCAACTTGGTAGTCACTTGCGTATAAAGGAATCTCTAAGGGCGCAAGACAGTGACAAGGGCAAGGGTAAAGAAGTTGCTGAACCTTCTGTGAACATGAAAGAAGAGGGAAAAAATAAGAACAACAAACAAAACAAAGGAAAGAAACATGATTTCAAAGAACACGGTAGTTGTTTGGGTTCCAACAAAAAACCTATGTTGGAATGTTAGAAGTGTGGTAAGACTGGTCACTTCAAAAGGGATTGTCGTAGTGGTAATAAGAAGAATGCAAATGTTGGTGGTTCAGGAAAGGGGTCTAAGGACCATTCCCAAGACCAAGGTCAGAATTTAGTGCCTGTTTGGAATAGATTTGTTAAATATTCCGTTTCCGTTTCAACTTAATTTTCTAAAGCATGTTTAATTTATAAGGTTGAACAATTGCGTGGTAGATAGATTCTAGTTGCACAACTCATGTTGTAAAGATCGTTGCTGTTAAGACAAATGAACCGGTGGAAAGACGGATCTTTACTTAACATGGGTAATAGATCCTTTCGCTCCTGTTCATGGAAAAGGAATTGTAGTGGATGGAATCTAGTATTGGAAAATCAATTAACAATTGTTTAATGTGTTGTATGTTCCAAAACTTTGTAAGAATTTAATTTTTGGTCCTGTATTAAATAAGTGTGGATATAAGCAGGTTTATGAATCTGATAAGTATATCTTATCAAAGTGTGGTGTATTTGTAGGATTTGGTTATTATAATAATGGTATGTTTATGTTGAATTTGAATAAAGTTCGGGATGATTCGGATTCTGTTTATATTTCTTCTTTTACTGTTGTTAATTCCCCATTATGGCATGCTCGTTTAGGATATGTACACTATAAAAGAATGCTTGAAATGTTTAAAGATGAATTGATACCTGCTATTGATGAAAAACCTGATAAATGTACTACTTGTATGTTAACAAAAATCACAAGGAAACCATTTTAAAGTATAACAAGGAAATCTGTCATACTTGAATTGATACATAGTGATTTGTGTGATTTTCATGCAACACCATCTTTAGGTAATAAGAAGTATGTGATAACTTTTATAGATGATGCCTTTAGGTTTTGCTATGTTTACTTGCTACATGCAAAAGATGAAGCCCTTGATAAATTTAGAATTTATAAAACAGAAGTTGAATTGCAACAAAATGACTTAGTTAAAACCTTACGCACAGATAGAGGTGGTGAATATTATGATCCTGTATTTTTCCAATCTGCAGGAATCATTCATGAAACTACAGCTCCTTATACACCACAGCAAAATGGTATGGCTGAAAGGAAAAATAGAGCTCTTAAGGAAATGGTTAATTCCATGTTATCTTACTCGGGTTTGAGTGAGGGGTTCTAGGGAGAAGCCATGTTAACGGCTTTCTATTTATTGAATAGGGTTCCTAATAATAGGAACAAGACTACTCCATATGAACTTTGGTATAAGAAATGACCCAACTTGGCATTTTTGCGAGTTTGGGGTTGTATGGCAGTTGTTAGGCTTCCTGACCCAAAACAGAAAACTTTGGGTGAAAAGGGTATTGATTGCATCTTTGTTGGATATCCTGAGCATTCCAAGACATATAGGTTTTATGTTATTGAACCTAATGACTTGGTTTCTATTAACTCAATTATAGAATCAAGAGATGCAATATTTGATGAGAATCGTTTCTCTTCAATACCTAGACCAAAGGATATTATACCAAATTCGGATGAATCTCAAAGGGATGATCATTCTGATGATGTACCAAGTGAGATTTCTGAACCTCGTAAAGGTAAAAGAGTTCGGAAAGCTAAATCATATGGTTCTAATTTTTAGCTATACTTAGTTGAGGGATCAAGAGATCAAGTTGGATCACAATACTCTTACTGTTATAGTATTAAGGAGGATCCTATAACCTATAATGAAGCTATGCAATCTCAAGATTCTGCTTTTTGGAAAGAAGCAATTGACGATGAGATTGGCTATATTATGGAAAATAATACATGGGTTCTATCTGATTTACCCCTTGTTTGCAAACCTTTAGGTTGCAAATGGATCTTCAAAAGGAAGATGAAAGTCGATGGAACAATTTTCAAGTTTAAAGCTCGATTGGTAATCCAAGGCTTTAGACAAAAGGAAGGGATTAATTACTTCGATACCTATGCACCAGTTGCTCGTATCACTACTATTAGATTGTTGTTAGCTTTAGCTGCTATACACAATCTAGTGATCCATCAAATGGATGTCAAAATAATATTTTTAAATGGTGATTTGGATGAAGAAGTGTATATGAAGCAACCGGAAGGATTTGTTATGCCGGGCAATGAGCATAAGGTGTGTAAGCTGGTTAAGTCATTATATGGGCTGAAACAAGCACCTAAGCAGTGGCATCAAAAGTTTGACGAGGTTGTGTTGTCAAGTGGTTTTCTTTTAAACCAATCTGACAAGTGTGTATATAGCAAATTTAATAGCTCCGGTAAAGGTGTCATAATTTGTCTATATGTTGATGACATGTTGATTTTTGGAACTGACCAAAATCAAGTTGATAAAACTAAGAAATTTTTGTCATCGAAGTTCTCAATGAAAGATATGGGAGAAGCAGACGTTATTCTTGGTATTAAGATTAAACGTGAAAATAAAGGGATTGTAATTACACAATCTCATTATATTGAGAAAATACTCAAGAAATTCAATCGTGAAGATTGTTCTCCGGTGAGTACTCCTACGTATCTGGTAGAAAAGCTTAAGCCAAATACAGGCAAACCTGTGGATCAGCTCGAATATTCTAGAGCTATTAGATGTTTGATGTATGCTATGACTAGCACTAGACCTGATATTGCTTATGCAGTTGGCAGATTGAGCAGATTTACTAGTAATCCTAGTAGACAACATTGGCAAGCAAAAACAAGGGTGTTCAAGTACTTGAAAGGTACCATGAATTATGGTTTATCATATATGGGATATCCTTCGGTGTTAAAAGGTTATTCGGATGCTAGCTGGATAAATCATGTTGAAGATTCATCTTCTACGAGTGGATGGATGTTCCTGCTTGAGGGAGGTGCCATTTCATGGGCTTCCAAGAAGCAAACATGCATCACTGGTTCTACTATGGAATCTGAGTTTGTAGCATTGGCTGCTGCTGGTAAAGAAGCAGAATGGGTAAGAAACTTGATACATGAGATTCCAATATGGCCGAAACCAATAGCATCAATATCTATTCGATGTGATAGTGCTCCCACAATGGCTAAGGCTTATAGTCAGATATATAATGGGAAGTATAGACACTTAGGTGTTAGGCATAGTATGATTAGGGAGTTAATCATGAATGGTGTGATTTCTATTGAGTTTGTTCGATCGCAAAAGAATTTAGCAGACCACTTGATGAAGGGTCTCGCTAGGGACTTAGTGAATAAGTCTGTGATAGGGATGGGATTAAAGTCCATATAAATCTACTATTTATGAGATACCCAATTCCCTTCTAATATGACGTTAGAAGCTGAATTCAATGTGGAAAGCTCATAGCTAGAGGTTGGAACACGTGTATTTATCTTCCCGAGGTATGTGTTCAGACCTGCAAGTGATGGTTAGGTTGAAGTTTACCTTCTTAATGATTCTTTTGAAAAATTGCAAAATGCAGGTGCAAGACTAAAAGAATCACCTATGTGAACATGAAGTTTTGCCGCTTCAAGAAGCTTGGACTTGGCTTCCTGTATGTTCATTAATGGATTGGGACACATGGCTTGTAATAGTGTCAAGTAATGAACACTAGAGTGTTGTAGAAACTTATGTGTATAGTATCTTCAGGTATTCAAATGGATTGACGGGTTCAATCGTTGTGACACCTCGATTTTCGAATATTTGGAATGTGTATTATACTAAGATGAAAATTCAATCGCAAGACATTTTCATTTATGCATTTGTTTGTTTCGTTTTGTTTGTTTTAACATAATTGCATATATCTTTATATATGTTTTAGTAAATCAAGGATTACACTAAAATGGGGGAGGGGGGATTTGTTGGTGATTTTAGTGTCATCAACGGCCATTTAGGTAATGACGATTTACTAGAGACTAATGAGATTTCATATTCGACTCGGATACGAGTTAGAGAAGTGTGGAGTGCACACTCGTTGAGTTAATATGTTTTCGACCATGACAAAATGCAAGGGTCAAGGGGCAGCGCCCCTTGCGGGGTCAAGGGGCAGAGCCCCTTGCTGTTTTATATTTGGTGCTCTAAGAAAGTTATTCTGTTGTTTTTCCCTCTTATTTCCCCAACCGTGACTGTTGAAAAAACAGTTGTAAAAGTTGGTTTTCAACCAACTATTAACTGCATAAAACTGTCTTTACAATCTGTTTTATAAACAGATAGATTAGTCTCATTCTGACAAATGAATATACACATACATAATCTCTTTTGCTCTTGATTTATGTTCTTGTGCCTAGACACAAATTGTTACTCTTCTTGTATTATCCCGATAGAGATTTTGTGCAACCCAAACATATAAAGGGTCGAAATTCTTTATACGGAAAGTAAACTCAACACGAAACAAACAAGATATCTAGGATCATCACACACCCTAAACATCTAACAGTTTATGTGACTCATGGTAGTTACTAGTTGGTTTGATTTGTTTAGTTCGTTTATTTAAGGATATGTTGTTGGGATTTTACAAATGCTAATACAAAGTGTATAATACATATGTCGAAAGATTACAAATGGTAATTCACAAGGCCGGTCCTGAGCTTTTTGATGCCCCCTATCATTATTGTCGAAAGAAAAACAAAACATAATATTTACATGACATAAATATGCAAAACCGAACAACATTTTATTATATAGTATACGTTAAATATTCAAGCGAGAAAACGAATTCGAAAATCAAACTACATGACAGTTATGTGCTACGTAACTATATACTTATCAACGTGACTTAACAACCATTTTTATTTTGTATAAATTGTATGTTTGAACTTTTTAGTATCAAAGCACAAAAGTTGAAAAACCAATTGGGGTTTTAGAAGTACATGTATATAACAAAAGCTACAAAACCATTTGAACTTAAAAAAACTACATCAAATATCTAACTTTGCATATTCACTGGATTCAAAATAAATAAATTAAGAAAACAAAAGTACAACAGTATGTGTATTATATTGAAAAATATAAAATAAATTAGCTACAATGAAACTTTCTCTTTCTTCCTTTAATGTCTTTTTCTTCGACAAAAAGTCACTCCAACCACCAATATATATGTCAGGTACTGGAAAGTTATATTCAAATGAAAAAACGTTTTTCAAAAGCAAAAAACTAGTTTCCATAACGTTTTTCAAAAGCAGAAAAGAGTTTCTATGAGAAAACATCATCAAAAGACCTTTTTATAACATAAAACCGATTCATAACATCAAAAAATTGATGCCCTTATTTTTTATGATGCCCTGGGCCGTCGCCCACCCCGCCCAACCCTAGATCCGGCCCTGGTAAATTACCATCAGGATTGTTGAGAAGCAAAGCGGAAATCAATTTTTTTGTCACTTCTACCTAGGGTGTTGATCGGTTCGGTTATCAGGTTATTCGGTTAGTTCAGTTAATTTTTTTTGTCAACCCGAAAACCGAACCGAACTAGAATTCAATCGAACCGAATCGAAAACCGAGTTTCTAATTCGGTTCGGTTCTCGGGTTGACCCGAATAACCCGAATTTCACTATTTTTTTTAATAATTACATAGATTTTTAGTAAACAAAAAATTATTACTAACATAAAAAGTGTTTTTTTATATTATGATAACATTTTAATGGTATATATATATATATAAATATATAAAAAAATATATATTTATATGAATTCGGTTTTCGGTTCGGAGTGCCAAACCCATATCCAATCCGAGAACCGAATTAGTAGTTCGGTTCAGTTTTGGCGAATTCGGTTTGATTATTAGTTCGGTTTGGTTATTTTCGTTTCGGTTTCGGTTTTCGATTTTTTTTGATTTTTTTGTTTTTATGCTTACCCCTACTTCTACCCGGTTTGACCCTTTTCAACCTTTTTGCCTCTGATCATGTTTACGTAAGCCTTTAGATTTAACCCGTTAGTGATGTGAATCCGACCCATATTAACACATGTTGATTTCATTGGACTGGTCGTTGTGCGTTTGTGTGGGTAACAGGTCAAAATCGTTATAATGCGTTAAATTATTGCGGGTCAAAGTGGGTCAATCGGGGTTGGGTTGACCCTCCAACATTTTTTTGGGGATAAATCAATCTAGAAATTGAACGTATATGAACCACACTTTTAGGCAACTCTCAACCTGTTTAAGCCGTTCAATATGAATCATCTTAATGAAAACTTTTAATCTGACTCGTTATAGATAAATTATAATCCAATATAACCCATATCATGTAGATACACCATACACCATGAACATCAAGTACGGCAAGATATGTTGCAGCTTTAACGCTATGTTCTTAAGTTTTTTTCAATGAAGAAAGTAAAGTGAAGTAAAGTAAAGCAAAGAATGTGACAGTAAAGGAAATGAAACTAATTGACAAAATGTATTCTCAAGTTGTATAAAATAAGTTTTCAAAACCTGCGCTTTGTTGCGGCGAGTTTTGTTATTTTTTCCGTTTAAAAAAGCGTTTTTCTGAGTTGCTTACTTTTTTAAAAGTTTTTTTTTCTTTTACCCGTGCATAGCCGCGAGAGCAGCATGTCGAATGCTATTAAAGCTACAAAGCACCCTCATTCATATGTAACTTAGTGTCGTATTGAGGTATAAACAATGCCATTGTGTCGATGATGTAACGGTCTCTAGCATGTGTAAAATAAAGTTGACTTTGTAACAAAGTCTTATTAACTCACCTAGCAAATTAAATAAAGGATTCTACTAAACTTCATTGAAATAAAAGATAATTTACATTGCTTATATAGAAAAGGCATTTCAGTGCTTTAATATTTAGTTGATACAAACAACCTGCAACATAATTTATCAACATAATATTTAGTTAACATGTGGCTCGTTTATGTACAAACACACCAAAGCAATAATTACCAACGATGGCCTCATAGATAGAATCATGCATGAACAATTTACAGCAAGGCACATCGATATATACAACATCCATCGAACTCATCCCCTTCATTTGATTTCTTTCGAGTACTGTAATCATCATTATGTAAAAGCTCTACCAGTCAGTTCTGGAATTGTTTATTACATATTTGTTCTCACGAATTTGTATTTTAAATTCACTACAATCACAACACTCAAAATTTACCTTTTACGATGAAATCAGTCTGAATGAACACCTTAAATTATAAATGTTCTTACACACATTAATTACCTTCTCTTAAGCGCATCCCAACATCCCTATTTTTTTGACCTATTTCGACCCAACAAGATCAATCAAACGAAGCTTAGCACTCAGTCTTCCACTTTCCATTCCAGCAATTCATTTTTGTTTCATGTAAATAGTAATATGGCAGGCGATAGACTGAAATATAGAAATCATATTTACATAAAGTTAACACTGCATGTAAAAGTAACATAGAAGATAATAAGAACATATAGCCACAGATTATAAAATAGACCTCGTTTGACTATTCATGTTCGTGATACCAGTCGACCTACGCACAAACACACGCAACATAAGCGACATCATCTCTTCTTGTGAAGTAACTTCGACCTCAGTTACATAAGCAAGCAAGA
The DNA here is from genome assembly GCA_026074375.1 of Tanacetum coccineum. Taxonomy (NCBI): domain Eukaryota; kingdom Viridiplantae; phylum Streptophyta; class Magnoliopsida; order Asterales; family Asteraceae; genus Tanacetum; species Tanacetum coccineum. The sequence continues at coordinate 37,274 of BQNB010033517.1, forward strand.
TCCCGCTGTTAGTTGTTTCCCTAATCTGAATAGGCACATGCGAAGGCCTCACACCCTTTCCATTCTCATCACCCTTCAACAGATCGATAACCTCCTCCTTGTAGATCTGGAATGCAAACAAAAATATTACCTTCAGGTATGAGTTTGTCTTATATATCTATAACTATTATTATTCATTCTAATTTATTCGCTACCTATTAATAGTCTTCGATCCAATTAGATAGTTCAAAAGAATGACCAAATTCATGGGATATGTGACACAACCCCAACTTTCAAGCATAACCAAACGCTGCATTGTTTCATCATGATATAATCCGTGAACCAAACGCTAACTCATAAACATCATGAAACAATTTAAAACCAAACTGTCATTCATTTTTTATATGGGAACAAAAAGCATCAGTAACACATTACAGGAACTATACAATAAGCACCATTACCAACAGCCGAACATACATTTAAATAGAGTTATCTATATATACACAGATAAGCATTTATTTACGAGTACAGAACTGGACAAAAGGCTATCTGATCCCGCCATGGTTACAAACACTTTTTTGATCGTGTTGCCCCACTAATATACGGGTCTCTTTCACCCGTAGTTTTCCAGCTTATAAGCACACGAAAGTCATATTATGATCATCGCGAATGTGAGCCGGCACAGTACATATAAAGCGAGTAGCCATGTTAAGATTTATGTTCGTAAACCAAGCCAAATGGTAGTCGTGCCCCAAAAATGTGCAGCCCGCAAACAACCATAACTTTCAAATTCAATGTCTTTTAAGAATATGTACGCCATGTCTGGAAGCCTACCAAGCTTGGCAAGCCATGATACACACCATCTCATCCTTGCCCGAATCTACTCTAACACGTTCCAAACACCTACACACACAAACAACTATGTATTATGAAGACACATGAGGGATGGGTGGGACGGTGAAGTCACTACCCTTGGAGTGAATGTGAGACACAATAATATGATAAATGTATTATTTGTTTAGCTCAGACTTCCATGTGCGAAACTGGAAAAAAGGGTATCCAAGCCCCCTATGGATGCAAATACTTTTTCAATCGTGTTGCCCCACCAAGATACGGGTCTCTTTCACCCATGTTGTTCCAGAACTCGCAACTCGCAAACAACCATAACTTTCAAATTCGGTGTGCTTTGAGTATACGCACGACATGGCTGCAAGCCTAGTAAGCTTGCCTCACCAAGACGAAAACCATCTCATCGTTGCCTGGATCCACCCGAGCACGTGCCAAACACCCAAACATTTGTGCCAACTGCATGTTTTTGCATCAAAATCCATGTTCATTAACCTTGTAAAAACATATCAACTCTCTGTTGGGATATGTCCATATCATAAATAAATATACAACTAGAAATTACGTGAGCCTATGGGGGCATACGCGTTTACACAGAGGATACGTTTATTAATATAATTAATATATTTATCATATATTATTTATATTAATATGTTTCACGAAATATTTAAAACGGTCGTTAATTATAACGTAAGACGTTATAATTAATTAATAGATGGATATTAATAAGTAATGGACTTATTAGTAAGAAAACCAAACTTGAGGAGGTGTTCTATTATGACTTGGAGACTAAGGAGACCAAGTCATTAGGTTATATGATATCCCTAATTGGTTTTTGTTTTTCATTCCTGGTTGTTATAGTCGATCGGTAGAAACAAAAAAAAACCTTAATATGTTTTCTTGGTCCTTGAATGTTCGGTTAATCAGAAAATAATCCATATAATCCCATGTTCGGCCAATAAGAAAAGAGATATGATATAGTATTCATGCAATGTGTTTATCTATCGTTACATGCACTATTTAATTGCATGTAGTAATTCTTTTCCTTATAATATCTGCGATCGGTATTAAATTCCCATGTGGGATTCGGTCATGTGATGACAGATTCAATAGCAAGAACATCGTGTTCGGTTGTTTTATTCGTGAAGGAAGGACTAGCATCCTAGCGTATCTCAGTGACGTGTAGTGTATGCACACCATAAAGGTTATCTATTTTGGTAACTTAATTAGTTTGCGTGATATTCAATTTATACACACGCGTATATTCAAGACGGTGTATTCGTTAATTGCTAAAAGGTACACACTTTCTTGAACCCTTGTTAATTACATATTCTATACGTGTTTATGTTTTCCGCTGCGTACTCGTGATATATTTAATGGTTAAATAGATGTAAAAACCTAACAGTGGCATCACGAGCCATCGTATAGAATTGTAATTACAAAGAATAAAATTAGACAAATTAGGGTTTCGTGATTAATTTAATGCCCCGCTGGGCATTTTTGTTAAAAGATTTGATCTTGATGGTTAATAAAATTAATTAGACGGAATCTAGGTTGTATGCAATTTTATATAAAACTCGATGTATTAATTGTTAATCGTTTTAAGTTTTTGTTAATTGTTAATGGAGATCCATGATAAAATCATGCAAATTTATCATGGATTAATATTTAAATCTTGTTAATTTGTTAAAAGGATTTGGTTTAAATATGATCAAGATTCACATAATTTTAAATATTTTCTGAATTGGTAAGATCCATGATTCAAGAATTCGGGAAGACCTTTATTATTGAATTAATGGGGCCTAAAATAGTTAAAAGATTTATGTGCTATGTGGTGTATATTTGTATAAGGCTTACGCAATCGATTTTGTCGATGAATGTGGCCGGAGTTTATAGGACGAAGGAGCCTTATATGAATATGTGCATGTTTTAATTATTAGATAATTAGGATCATATTTAATGTTTGCATGCCTTAATTGTTAAGTGTGTTTAAATAAATGTTATTTAGTTTAGTTAATGTTTATATGTTTTATTTTAAGTTCTTGACTTGTGAGAAAATAAAAGGGTTTTTCGGAAAACAAACATAAACATGACTAATGATTATCGAAATAAGATTTATTATGGACTATCTAATGCAAAAAGTCAAAAGTGGATTCGGCTTACATCCGATATAAAATCTTCCATGACTAGACTAGCATTTTATAGTTTGTAATGTATTCTTTAAATTAAAGTTTTAATTTTTATCAATGACGTAATTTGCAAAAGTACTATATAGTTGCAAGGACAAGGTTCGGGGAGACTCATCAAGACTTCGGTCTTGTAGACACCATTACCCTATAATACCTGACTACGTTGTAGTTTCCTTACCTTGCATACTATGTAGGAAGTCGCGAATGGTCTAGGGTTTGAATGATTTTTAATCATTCTTTAATCTTTTCCCGCGATAAAAGGCAAATCTTTATATTTAAAGATACGTTGAATCGTCAATTTTAAGGTCTCACTATTTATGTATAAGATACGATGATAATAGGTGATACCGTAATAATAACTTAATTGAGAATAAAGTTTTTATTAAAATCTATGATACGAAGATGTATGCATGCTTCTTCGTACATATTTGACACGTCAAATAAAATACCCTTTTTCAACTAAGTTGTTGCCATCCAATTTGTAAAAACACTTGTAGATTGCTCTTTACTATGCGTGAGACGTGTGTAGATTTGCAGTCTCAAGGTGATTATACGCTTTTCCGTGAGACGGTGAGTGTTACATAATCACAGTTTTTGATTGGACGACTTAGCGTTGTTGTGGTTAGACCTATTAACACGCGGCATAGATGGGATGAAACATGCTTACTAGATATTATTGTAATAAAGTAAGTCCCATATGGTTTAGGAGTTACAAATGTTGTGAATTATCAATCGTTGATTACCTTTTGAATACATCATCACTAGCAGATCAACTGATGTGGTGGTGGTATGTCAAGTAGGATCCTAACCTTAGAAAATTAATTGTTTATTTGAATAAACATGGGTAGTTAATTTTCTTCAAGGAGTATTATCGAAAATACTAAAATTGAATTTTGCGATTCTATTAATAGTATTAATGCAACGATAAAACCGTAAACAATGGTTTGTTTCTTTATCAAAGAAGTCAAACCGAGACTCCTTTCCTTGTAAGGAACATGGAGACTCATTCCTAATATCTTTCTTGCTCCGGAAAGTTATAATAGGAACGTAGGAATTGTCCTAATGTAATCAAACTCATAGCAAGCTTAAAAGTTAAGTATATTGCATGACTTATATTTTCATATAGATTTCATGGTGAATATTTTGAAAGATATAAGACATATAGATAACTAGAGAATATGTTCTTAAAGCTATCAAATGGTAACATCTTAATGTAAGATGTATTTATGAGTTCTTGATTAGAAAAATACCATTATTACCGCAAAATGGTAAAGGCAAACTAGGATAATATATCTAGTTGTTTGTCTTAATCCAAATTAAGGAGGAAATTGCATGCCCAATTTTCAAGTTAATCAATAGCATTGATGGATAGTCCCTCATCTGCATAGTAGAACTTTTGAAATCCAAGTAAATGTTACTAATTTAGATTTCAAATAGAGTTGGAAATAAATAGATCACTATTTGTTTTCACTGGTTATGGAACACTTGCAATGTTGTCAAATCCAGTGGGAGCATCCCGATTATTTCTGAACAAGACATTCATGTGATGCTGTCGAATTCAGTGGGAGCTACAAGGTTCTTTATCTTGGTAGTAACCTAGATTATTTCTTGTTTATCTTGAGATAATATATAATTTTCCGACTATAGATACTTATGTTTTTAAGGATAGTCAAGTGTTATTTCTTGTTAAACAAAGTGTTTCTATATCTACTTGTAAAGCTAATATCTGTGACACTATCATATTGTCTGTATAAACAAATGAATGTCGTGTGGTTTTACTATGTGTATGATGTTGTGCCATGCACAAGTGGGAGAAATCTTTATTGTGTGCAAGGTACAACACATGACAAAAACAATATGATTAAATGTTCTCTTGACCGTAAGGTAAGAAACAATATGTCGAGATATGAATTAAAACTACTTCAAGTAAAATGTTTATGTGTTTTTGGAATGTCCAAAATAATAAAGTAATCTTGATTTATAGTCTACTTCAAGTAGTCCCAAATAATGAAGTAATCTTGATTAACTTGAAATTACTACTGAAGTCAAGAGTTGTCGTTCAGAATTACTTTAGTTAAATATGTTTATGTTTATTGTAAATTAATAAACATTAAGTCCGTTAATTGTTAAAAGACTTATAACATAAAGTAAGCGTTCAAAAAATTACTTTAATTAAATATGTTTATGTTTAATGTAAATTAATAAACAAGAAGTCCTTTAAATGTTGAAAGACTTATAACATAAAGTAAGTTATATCTTCTGGCTATGACATGAACAGAAGTCCTTGAATTGTTCAAAGGCAAAATAATGTATAGTTAACATGGATAGAGTTCTTGAACTAGTTAAAGCCATATACATTATTGCATGCAAATAGGGTTTTTAAATACTATATATTCAATTTGGTATGACACAATTGATTAGTATGTAACCTAAAGAATATTAAGTTATTTAAAAGATTGTGATAAAGTCTCACAATAAAATTACTCATAGAATACCACATATTCATGGTATGTCTAGAGTTTTGAATCAAATTCTTTAGAATTATTTGATTTTGATAACTTAAATATTTTACCTCCAAAATCTGTCAAGGTTTGAAATTGTGTTTGTCGTGTAGATATCATTATAACTCCAACCTAGAAGGTTAATAAGAACATCTAAATTTGTTAAATGTCTTATGAAGAATGATATAACAAAATAAATCAGGATACTGTCTATGTATCTTGGAAATTGCTACTCTACATGTAAGTTATTATAGGAAAAATATTGTATTACAAATTGCAAGTGGAGCGTTTTTAGATCTGGAAAGGGAGATTAGGATAATACAAAATACATAACCTTCTAAACACACTGGTGAACATCATGTCAAGGTTTTAAATGTTAAACCTTATAATGATATAATATTCATTCATAGATCCGTAAGGATACCTCAAATACTTGATTGATAAATGTTATTTCAATATTGAGAAATATGAGTCACAGGATCATGGGAACCTGTTAAAGATGCATTATTGAATTTTGAATTTGGTATCATGATGAAACCATTAATATGCATTGTTGAATTTTGAATTTGATAAATGACTCAAACTATGAATGTTAAGATGTTGTCCACAAAGATAATCAATTTAAAACTTGATTGATGTTTAACTAAACGGTTAGACTATGAAGTTAAAATGAGTTTCTTTAAAGAGAAGAAAAACCCAAGTGGTTTGGTTCTTGGTTTCAAACTCATAAGGGCAATGTTGTACACATATTTGATGCATGCATTATGATAGAATTTTAATCATACTCAAGCAATTGATTGTGATTAAATATTCTTTCTATGCGCATTAATTATATAAAGATGATTGATTGTCATACTAGTGTTCATATAGATGAAATATGACAATGGAATTTAAAACTCTTCCTTTGATGATTACTATTGCGAGGACGAAGAGTAATCAAAGGAGTTTATGAATTCATATAATCTTTATGAAGTGTACGAGCGGCAAGAATCTAAGAATGGATTATTGCAAGCATCTAGGAGAATAATCTTATGTTTATTGTTAAATAAAGATAACTCTCGAGTATTCCTAAAAGCTAGTGGGAGTATTATGTTCAGGTTTCCTTCACCTGAAAGATTTAGGAAATTAAATGTACAACCTTGAAATATATGTTCATTGCTATGAACATATGCGGTATATAAATCTAACACAATTTGACATACCATTTAGAAAGTCTCAATGGATACATATCTTTTGATAAGATAAGACATGAATGAATTCTTAAGTTGGACTAAAAGATTCATTATGTACATCATATTGTGTAAAGAAATAGTTGTATCATGCATGAATGCAAGATGATTTGACAACATTGGTATTTAATTGAAAGTTATTAGATAATCATTGAATTGAATATTTTAATAGAATATGTTTGGATTTGGAATTCTTCTTAGATTATGGTTTTGTCCATAGTAATGAAAAATCTAAGGATATATATTAACAAAATTTGTTGTGCATTAGGGAATAAACCAATGAACTGGAGTTCATTGAGGTTGCCCTTGTCAAACAGTTTTAAGAGAATATTCATTGTTTACGGATTTTAAAAGCATGGGGTTGTTTGTGTACACGGTGAGCTAAATATAATTAGAGATGACCTCAATACTAGTCATGTATGTTTAATTTTTCTATGATGACCATGTAAGTTGTGCTCAACTGTGAGCATAGTTACATTATACATTATAAAATAAGAATGCTTTACACTTTTGGAAGAGGTGAAAGATGATTGTTTTCAATAGTTGATGAGATATAGTGTGTCAATATTAAGATATGTGGATATACACGTACAAACATTCATCATAGATTTTCAAGAACTTCACTAATTGAATTCTTGAAATAAGTATTCTCAAAATTCCGAAAGATCAAAGCTAGTTGGAATTATGAAATCTATGCCATGTCAGCAAGTACGATCGTCGTATCTTGAGGCATGATTCGTCAACTAGAATTTTCATGCATTTGATCTATTTAGTATTTGGATAAGGGATGTTTTAGACAATTTTATTAATGATAATGATACGAGGTATGTGGGTTATATTTAATATAAATTGTGTCCTATATTTGCATGTTTAAATCCATGAATAATAATAATAGTTATTATTCTAAATTAATCCGTTGTCGATTAACAATATGGGAATATTGTTAAATTAAGACAATCATGAGTTGATTGGTGATATTGTAGTTATTAGGATGTGTCCAACTAAACTCAACTTGATTTTCATTAAGATGTATTGAATTTTACCCACCATACCACAAGAATTTTACTTTATGGATCGGCGTCATTAAGTAAATCTTGTAAGTGATTTTAATTTACTAAATCCTTAGACTTGAGATGCAAGTAGGTTTAGCATATGTGGATATTCCTTCTTGATATAGTTTAAGTTATCCTGAATAAGGTAACTAATAAGGGCTATGTCAGAATGGTTTATGCTACATGATGACTGGACACTTGTAGTCAATATAGAATTTGTTCCTTCAATAGTTGAAGTATGATGCCACTGTGCCCCTCGTAGGGTTAATCAGATGTATGTGTGGCCGCACCCAAAAACTCAGGAAGATATGTCTCAATGATTTTTGGTAATCTTGATTAATCATATATATGAGAAACAGAATCGTTAAATAATGGAATGACTATTGATCCATATCCATTTTTAACACGGTATCAGAAACAAAGAGATTGTAAATACTTAAATCATTTAACTATGACTTTATGAAAGTACACTCAGGTATTTCTGGGAACATTGGCGTGTTGCTAGACGCTTACCAATGTTGTTATATTTATTTGTGACATGTCCAAGTGGGAGCTGTTGGGATATGTCCATATCATAAATAAATATACGGCTAGAAATTACGTGAGCCTATGGGGGCACACACGTTTACACAGAGGATACGTTTATTAATATAATTAATATATTTATCGTATATTAATTATATTAATATGTTTCACGAAATATTTAAAACGGTCGTTAATTATAACGTTAGACGTTATAATTAATTAATAGATGGATATTAATAAGTGATGGACTTATTAGTAAGAAAACCAAACTTGAGGAGGTGTTGTATTATGACTTGGAGACCAAGTCATTAGGTTATATGATATCTCTAATTGGTTTTTGTTTTTCTTTCCTATTGGTTATAGTCGATCGGTTAATCAGAAAATAATACATATAATCCCATGTTCGGTTAATCAGAAAATAATACATATAATCCCATGTACGGCCAATAAGAAAAGAGATATGATATAGTATTCATGCAATGTGTTTGTCTATCGTTACATGCACTATTTAATTGCATGTAGTAATTCTTTTCCTTATAATATCTGCGATCGGTATTAAATTCCCATGTGGGATTCGGTCATGTGATGACAGATTCAATAACAAGAACATCGTGTTCGGTTGTTTTATTCATGAAGGAAGGACTAGCATCCTAGCGTATCTCAGTGACGTGTAGTGTATGCACACCATAAAGGTTATCTATTTTGGTAACTTAATTAGTTTGCGTGATATTCAATTTATACACACGCGTATATTCAAGACGGTGTATTCGTTAATTGCTAAAAGGTACACACTTTCTTGAACCCTTGTTAATTACATATTCTATACGTGTTTATGTTTTCCGCTGCGTACTCGTGATATATTTAATGGTTAAATAGATGTAAAAACCCAACACTTTCTCTAAGTAATCAAACTTAATTTATGGAAAACGAATCAATAAAGTATAAGTTCTCATATCTCGTAACATAGCTAAGAAAACATATGAATAAATCAACGTGGGACCCATAGAACTCGCACCCCGTTACTCACCAAACGCTGCTACACTCGTGCACGTATGTCTACAAACAACACCGGTCCATTCTCCTTCTTCTCCAATATTGCATTCACCCTGAAACAACCATCAAAAAGCCATTATCTATTTCTTCCTTATCAATCTCTTAATTACTCCTAATTTTTTTGTACGAATTTGAAACACCGATTTATGCAACAATCTAAAACCCAAAATCACTCGACAATGAAAAAAAGATTGCATCTTATTAATACATATAAATTAGGCAAAAAAAACGTACCTACTAATTTTTTCGTTTGCTATAAATCTATGAAGCTTCCAAACACAGCATGATAACTCATATGCTTTTGTGAAACAAAAAACACGAAACCACCAAAAAATTTGATTATCCTGATTTCCCGGTATCTCATAATTTTTTTGATCTTGATTCGTGATGGGAGGCAGTGGCAGAGCCAGGATATTGATATATAGGGGGCAAATTTTTTTTTCCAAAAACATCAACTTTTTTTTAGCTTTTTAGTAGTTTTTTAGTAGCTTTTTGATATTTAAGTAGTTTTATTGGGGTCAATTTGGCATTTGGGATGGGGGCAAGCTAAAATATATGGCCGTTAAAGTAAAAAATTTGCACTAATTTTTTTTTTTGATCCAGTTTTTTGAGGGCACCGACCCCCTATGTTATACATCCCTCCACCTCTGATGGGAGGGGAGTTTGGAGATGAAGTGATTAAGTTGTGTTTACTGTTATGGGCAGTGAAAACTGTATAACAATTAACGGTGGGATTTTTTTGAGGGGAAAGACATGTGTTGGATATGAGGATGAAGAAACACGTGTCTTGATGCTTTGGATAATAAAAATAAGTTAAAGAGTAAATAATATAATAACCCGTGCTTCGTTGCTGCGAGTTTTGTTTTACATAGGCGTGATATACTTATTCTTAGATGGATGAGCCAAATTAGTTTTGGTTGATCTTAAAGAAATCAAGCACCAGAAATAAAGGTGAAATTTAAACCTTCTAGGCAAAATTGAGCTGAAAGTTCGCGAATAACAAAAGAAATAGAAGCAAAAGTTACTAATGAATATCGTTGCAACAGGAAATGTAAGAAGTTGTGATGGGGATAGTACCCATGGCGAGCGCGCACATGGTCGAGGAAAAAGGGAGTTCGCAATGGAATGAGATAGCAGAGTGAGAGATCGCACGGGAATCGACGGGTGCGTTGAAGTAGGGATGGCGAGGGTGCCGTCGAAGAGACAGCGGTGAAAATGAGTGTCGAAGACAGAGCCTAGCGATAATAGAGGCTGTGATGTAGATAGTGGGTCTCAGGTGCGATAGTAACGAGTGAGTGCTGCACAACTATAGTTATGCTTTCTGATTATACATACTCTTTTTTATACTTTGAGCTGTCTACTATATCTATCTATCTCTCTGTATCCACTTACCATTCTATAACTTGATAGACTTTTCTTTCTAGAGTTTCATACAAGATCTCTATCCTGAGATAGACTCCTCTCACTAGAGACATTACAGAGAGAAATAGTCAAATCACATCATAACAATTTTACTTATTATTATAAATCTCATTCACTAATTTCTACTAGATTTATAAACAATAATATCGTAATCTATTGATAATGCTCATCATTTAAATATTTTCAGTCCAATATATATGGTGTGAGAATAAAAATGTAATTACGGGGTCTAAGTAATTTGATATAGTAATATTAAATTTACAAACCCATGCTTGCAAGTTTTCTTGAAAGGTTAAAACAATGGAAGCTTCATATAGTTTTGGAATCTGTATGGACATTAGATTTATTCCTTTTTGTAGAAGTCCGAATTCTAAACAATATGAAGGGTATCAAACATGTGGAGGGATGTTTGTCATCTCGAAGTGTCCACCACGTTGTCGACATTCACCTAATAATCCTTTCAACAAAGTGTGGAAAGAAATAAGCTTGAGCTCTCTGCTAATTGGTCTGCCCATATCCAACAACACCTTCAAGAATTAACAATATTTTGTTATAAGAAGCTAATCACATTCCTCTACAATATCTCAAAACTTGCTAAGTTTTTGCTTGTCAAACCATAATTGGCATAATATTATTTATTGGCTAGATTTTTCCTAGATACTTAAGTACTCCCCTCTTCCTTGAACTTTTTATGATCAAAGTTTCCTAGTTTCCATTGATTGTCCATATAAATATTATCACGCTTGTATTTGTAGTTAGGCTAAGCGTCATAATTTTGAGGTGTCCATCGATAGTTGCATTCACAACTTCTTGAGTAGATAAGAATACAATTTACTGCCAACTTGAGTGTCAACCTATAAACAAAGGTATCATTTCTGGTCAGAAAACCCTGCATATTAAATTAAAATTCTGTATGGACACTAACCGAATTGATAAGATAGAAATGGAGCGTTATCTAGTTTTTGTATGTCGGTTAAAAAAACCTTTGTTGTAACATAATGTATCTAAACTAATGGTCAAGTAAATATCTCATTTAAATTGATAAGTGCTTTAAATCTTAAAAGTATTAGAACTAATGGTCAAGTAAATCACATATGGCTAAAAAACTATAAGCTTTAAATGAATCAAATCACCTGGCCAGGTTTTAAATCACATCTAACCTACCCGTTATTATGGGGATGTTTATGTTAGCTTGCTTGTTGAGTTTATGAAAGTATGTTAACTTAGAAAAGCTAATAAAAGTCCAACTTACGTCTGCTGCCACGTGCACTTCTGGATCATTGTTGCCTACTGATATCCTAAGCCGCAAAGTCTTTATAAAAAGTTAAAAACTCCCACTATCATAGTACCTACTCTTATTAATTTATCCCAGTTCGCTTTACAAAATTATTTAAAATCACAATTCAATCAACCAGTTCAGCAAGGCGTAAAAGCATGTAAGAACAACTTACATTCGAATCTGTACCTAAGCAAATCCTAATTTTTTTTATTACCAGCAAGAACAACCAACTTTTGAGTTTCGTCACTGATGTAGGAACCTTGACAACATAGATAAACATTCAATAATGTCACTATTTAAGAATTACCACTTTATTAATCACTGCTAATGTCCTAAGCCGTTTATTGTCTTAGAAAGGCCACACTATCATAACATCTAATCATACTAAAGTTTGTAGGATATACTCTTACAGGCATCAAGTATGCAGAATACTTTCTGCATACAGATTATACGCAGTCAAATGTATCAAGTATGATTGGCTTTGTTGTACATATAATTCATTTACAGAACATCAAGTATGCATGATATACATGACTAATTATTTATAGGCATCTAGAGGGAAAAAGTGATTGTAACAGAGCTATTGAAGTTTTCAATCTCTGATCTAAAACTATCCCATATCCCTCAAAACCAAACCGAATGCATAGTTTAAGTAAAGTCAAACATTAGTAAGAATCGCCTTTTATATACCAATATTTCCTATACAAAAAGGCATACTAAAACCAAATCACCATATTGTTGTATCAGTTTTAGTTAGCATGTAACATAATGGGTATTGTCGGATTATAGAAATTGTTGCATACGTTAACCTTATTATTGTCCCCAATAGATTACTGTGTAGGCGAAAGAGTTTAGTATACCCAAACACCCAGTGCCGCCTAAAGTCTGCAAATCAATAATAACTTCCAGCAAATGGCAATATAAATTTCTAATTATAAGAAAAAGAAACCTGAACGGGGTCAATACTGGCAGATCTTAGGTCCCAGAAAATTACACTGTTTGAACCTGCTAACAGAACTACATATGCGAAAGAACTTAATATACCCAAACACCCCCTTATACTGAAGTTGGTGAACTTCTCATAAGCTGATTATAACAGTGTGCATTTATTTGGTAACGGATTATAACAGTGTGCGGTTATGCTACCACTCATTACCGCAACCCAACCCGCCACAACTCCCTCTGCTTATTTTCAAACCTTTTTAATCAATAAACGGCAGATCATGTCGACCTATTATTTATCCGTTTTATCATTCAAGAGTTTATGTTTTTTAGCATGTATAGATGTAAAAGAGAACAAAGTTAGCAACTTGACTATTGGCCCTGATTCTCCCTCTTCTTTGCTCTTCACTTGTTTGGTCTTCAAATTAATTACATTATATGAAGCTCAAAAGCGGGGTTGCAAAAAGAGATCAGAACCTGAGCACCTGCAAATTAATCAGATAAACAAAAAGAAGCAAAAAGATTGAACAGTCTTATACAATAGACTTCAGGTTTATAAATATGTAATGACATTTAGATTATAAAACAAACCTGTTTACTTGCAGGACTTCTGCAATATTCGTCGTCTGTTACACGACCATTTCCTGGTCAAGTATTCACCCTAAGATTAACCTGAAAATAAAGTGAATAATTCTATTTAGTACACATTTTATATTATGGCGACTACAACTCTATAACTCCCAAATCTATTTCTTTTCATATGACACCTGTTGTTTATGTTTAGGTTTTTTTGCCACGGGCCTAACTAATTCAGTTTGGATTATGCCAAAGTGCAGTCTCTTAAACTCATCGTATGATTACAACAATTTACAGGGCTAACAAATGTTTTAAGTTTGTTAATCAAGCAAAATTATCTTCTTATGGCGGAAAAAAAGGTTGTTGGTAGAAGCAACTAAGTATTTGAAAAAAGTGATGCTGCTGTTAAATCAAAAAAACAATTTTTTTTTCATAATTCAATTGCCTTCTAGCACACGTAACATGCCAATGGTTCTACACACACTTTCTCACGGTGTTTATTTAAAGCTATTTCTTTTCATAATTCATAAAGCTATTTCTTTTCTAAACTCATACTTCATTAGCTTATGAAAGATAAACCTATAAACCAAAAAAAAAGCTTAAAAGAACACTTAAGGAACAGTGTTGGAATTTGCTTATTTAGTTATAAAAATGCACACAGTATTACTGCAATTCCTAAATAAATTTTCAATAACTTAAGTTTGATCCGATAAGCACTTTGAAAGAATCTCATAAATCTATATGCAACTATTAACATAATTCGGTAAGGAGGTGCTTGACTAAGCTTATTTAGACAGTATATTACGTTTCAAAACAACCAATAAGAACTTATGAGTGTCTAGATAGACCCAAACAATTAATTAGTATTTTCGATAAAACTTCTTGAAGAAAATTAACTACACATGTTTAATCTAATAAACAATTAATTTTCCAAAGACTAGGATCCTACTTGACGTACCGCCACCACATCAGTTGATCTGCTAGTGATGGTGTACTCAAAAGGTAATTGACGATCAATAATTGCCACCGGTGCAATTCCTAGAATATTATGGGACTTACTTTATTACAATAATTTCTAGTAAGCATGTTTCATCCCATCTATGCCTCGATCTAAGGTCTCACCCATAAACCGATTAAGTCGTCCAATCAAAAACTATGATCATATAACGCTAACATCTCATAAAAAAGTGTATAATCACCTTGGGATTATGCTCTACATACGTCTCACGCATAGTAAAAGGCATCTACAAGTGTTTTTACAAATTGGATGGCAATAATTTATTTAAAAAGGGTATAATATTTATCGTGACAAATATTATATGTGCTGAATTAGATGAATATCATATAAACAAACATTAAACGCAGCGGAACAAGCACCTATCAACGGATCCATAGAG